>ML819149.1:67609-84275 GCA_009831015.1 Picea engelmannii | reverse complement strand
AAAGAGTATGAACAAGGTATTTGCATCCATACTCACAAAATATGTGACTTGAAGAGATTAGACTACAATAATTGACTTGATGTTATTCTCTCGGAATATAGGACAACATGGAAGAAATGATAAATGTAAAAACCTTTGACAAACAAGCAATAATGTCGATAGAAAACTAGGTGTTATCCTTGTAAATAGAAGTAACATAGAGGATATAGACAACAAAATATTTTAAAAAATGATTGGAAGAATTGGAGAGACTAGAGAAGAGCATGCTTTGTGAAATATTTAAATGAGAAATGATCAATATTATGGTGAAAATTTATGATGCAAACACGATCAAGAAGTAAGATTTTGAAGATGGCATGCTAAATGACACTGAACCCATTCAGCTCTAATGTTTTCTGACATTCTTCCCCACAGACTTATACTGAAACAAATATCTATTTTTTGTTCGCCGAGAATACCCGCAAACCCTTTTTGAAGCGTCGTTATTATAGCAAACTTGTCGCAACATCCGTCAAATGCAACATATTTATAGATTTTGTAACATTGCAATTCCGACGTAAAAAATTCCTGAGTGACCGTTGGTATTTTGACTTGGTGAACATACTAAGGTGACCGTTGGAGGGGAAAACCTAGTTTCCAAAATGTCGCAATTGCGACATATATCTTCACAAACGTGGCAAGAGAGGCGTTCCAGTGGAAAACGTGGCAAGAGAGACGTTCCAGTGGAAAACGTGGCAAGAGAGACGTTCCAGTGGAAAATGTGGCAAGAGAGATGTTAACGTGGAAAGAGAGACGTCAACGTAGCAAGACCGACGTTATCGGGCAACATGATTTTTTTTATTTTATAAATTTCCTCTATTTTGCGACAATATGGACAATTTTGTCCATAACGCCGCGAATAAAACGTCAGAATTTTTACAATATGTACTAGTGAGACTAGGCACTCCATAGGGGAAAGATGTGACAGTTTGCGTTGGGTCGGAAACTCCCAAAGGTCAGAGTACATACCGACCATTGATTCCATAAGACACACATCGAAGGATCGTCGACTTCGGGTGAAAGCACTCTAAGAGAAAGTGCAGGAGGGAAGTTTGAAACTTCTGAAGCCCGAAGAGCCGAAGCGAGTCACAGTCATTGATCTATGGGAAGACACGCGTCGAAAGATCATGAAATCTGGGTAAAAGCGTTCCAGGAGGAGGCAAGCGAGAAAATTTGAGACTCCCGAAGCGCAGAGTCCCGAAGTGGATATCGATTGTTGATCGTGAAGGAGGATGAGGACCATTGATCCTATCCTAGCTGAAAGTTCCGAAGTCCCGAAGCTTTGGACAAGCGATTTTTCAGCTAAGTGCAGGGTCATGGCCATGCTCATATGCATATTGAGATCTGAAGGACGGAGGGATAAGGGCCGAATTGGTTGTCTTCAAGACAGAAAGGTGCTAAGGAAGGATTTAGCCACAGTTTCTAGTCGTGGTCACCTGGGAAGGTGGTTTGAAGGAAGCACTTACACAGGATGAAATTCTGTGTCAACCAAGGATAAAAGGACACTGTTATTTTTGGAGAATCCAGATATGGCCTCCATGAACAAAAAAAAGAAAGAGACCTGTAGCATGGTTTGGAATTTTTGTTTATCATATGCATAATTCTAACAAAATGGTCGCTTGCACATTTTGCAGAATTAATGGGCTTATGCACATCAACTCAGGATGCATATTGAGGAAATGGAAGTAGGTGAGGGATCCTCCAGTCATGATAAGGAGGCCGAAGGCCAAAATACCAGAGTTGGTAATGTAGAGATAGAGTCAAAAGGACGCAAGGGAAAAGGAGAGCAGGAAACATTAATAGAAACGGCAAGAATCTTGAAGATGGAAGTGCAGATCTACAAAGAAGACAACGAGAGACTGATGAGAGAGAAAATTTAGATAAATGCTCGAGTGTTTCTGAGATTGAATCAGTTGCAGAGGAAAACGAAGAAGGGATTGAACTCAAGACAAGAGGAAGAAGGCAGGTGTCATGAAAGGAGAAATGATCGTGGAAGAGTTGGTTATTCCAAAAGTGTTAGCAGAGCTCATGGACACGACTCACCTCCTTACTCAGAAATAAATCTTTATGCATCGGATGATCCCGCAAGAAGTCCAGAGGTGTCCCTTGTCAGGAAACAAAGAAGGAAACAAGAGGTAGATAGTTTGCAAGGAGAGATAAGGAAGTTCAAGCCACCTTCCTTCGATGGAGAAAGAGAAAGGGAAGATGATGTCGAAGCATGGTTGCTTGGGATCCAGAGATATTTTCAGTTGCATAACTATTCATCAAACATGGAAGCCAAGATTGCCACCTACCATTTACATGGGAAATTTGTAGTGTGGTGGGACCAACTGAAGCAAGTGGAGCATGTTAATGAATGTAGGATCACTTGGAAACAATTCAATAAGTACTTCTAGAAGGAGTACCTCTCAGATCATTTCTATGACAAGAAAATGTAGGAGTTCTTTGAACTCGGGTTGGGAAGCATGACTATGGTAGAGTACGAGAAGAAGTTCTTAGGATTGTTAAAATATGTCAGGTTCATTGGTGATGAGAAATTGAAAATACAAAGATTTCTAAGTGGATTGCCAACCTTTTATAAGGAAAAGATCAAGTATGATGAACCCAAGATCTTGAATGAGGCCATTAGGAAGGCTAAATACCTATATGAGTAAGGCCAGGGAAGAGAATCCCTGCATAAATCTTGGAAGGACAAGAAAATTGTGAAGTCTGATCAGAGGAGGAAAGGATTCAAACCTCCCTTCAATAGGAATGAGCCTAATATAAATAATCAAGATCAGTATGCTAAGGGAGATTTCAAGAAGGAAGATTCCTTGGGGAAAAGGGGAAGACCACCAATCCAATGCTAGGGATGCAAGAAAGATCACATGTACAAGGATTGACCACACAGAAAAGATAGAGTGAAGACTGTCCACAACATCCAAGAGGCTACAACAATCGAAGATATGGGAAGAATCTATGCAACTTTAAATGATCGACAAGTAGAGTACCAGTCCAATATGATCGAGGTGGAAGGTAAGATCATAAATCAACCTGTTGCTATTTTGATTGATTCAGGAGCAAGCCATTGCTACGATGATCCTAAGATAGTGGATAGATTACATTTGGAGAAAAGTAAACTTGGAAAAGCAAGTTTGGTTCAGTTAGCCACTAGAACCAAAAAAAGAATCCATGATATGGTTAGAAGTTGTTCCATAAGTCTTAATGGCATGAATACTAGTACTGATATAAATATCATACCATTGGGGTGTTATGATGTTCTGATTGGGATGTATTGTTTGGACAAGCATCATGCTATCCTAGATTGTCATAACAAGACATTTACATGTCTTGATGGAAATGGAAAACAGAGCACTGTGAAAGGAGTTCCAAAACCCATCTCTATAAGGGAGATTTCGGCCTTACAACTGAAAATATGTTTTAGAAAAGGATGTCAACTGTATGCAGCTCATGTGGAAGAGCCAGATAATACGAAGGGGCCAATCCTTGAAGATTTCTCGGTACTACATGAATTTGAGGATGTATTCCAAGAAATACCCGGATTTCCACCAAGAAGGGAGATAGATTTCTCAATTGATTTAGTGCCGAGAGTTTCCATGGTGTCAAAAACACCTTACAGAATGAGCACACCAGAGTTAAGAGAATTACAAATGTAGTTGGAGGAATTGTATAAGAAAGGGTACATACGTCCAAGTGTTTCACCTTGGGGAGCACCAATACTTTTTGTCAAAAAGAAGGATGGAACCTTGAGGTTGTGTATTGACTTCCGACAACTTAACAAGTACACTATAAAGAACAAGTATCCTCTACCCCGAATTGATGACCTCTTTGATCAACTAAGAGGAGCAAAGATATTTTCAAAGATTGACCTGAGGGCAGGATACCATCAAGTAAGAATCAAGGAAGAAGACATTCATAAGACAGCCTTTAGGACCAAGTATGGGCATTATGAATTTGTAGTGGTGCCATTTGGACTGACCAATGCACCAACTGTCTTCATCTTCTTAATGAATGGCATATTCAGAAATTATTTGGGCAAGTTTGTCATAGTATTCATAGATGACATACTTATCTATTATAAGTCTAAAGAGGAGCATGAACATCACTTAATATTGGTAGTGTAAGTGCTGAGAGAACATAAGTTGTATGCCAAGTTGAGTAAGTGTTATTTTTATCAAAAGCAGATCCATTACTCGGGACACATTATTTCAAAGTAGGGCATAGCAGTAGACCCAGAGAAGATCGAAGCTATTAGAGGGTGGCCAACACCCAAAAATGTGTCAAACGTCAGATATTTTATGGGATTAGGTGGCTACTACAGAAGGTTCATAGTAGGGTTCTCTAAGATTTCTCATCCCATCACTTCTTTGCAAAAGAAGGGAACTAAATTTGAATAAACACTAAAGTGTGAAAAGAATTTTAATCTGTTGAAGGAATTACTTACTAGTGCACCTGTGTTAAAGATTGATGACCCAAATGAAAGTTTTGTGGTATGTACAGACTCTTGTATAGAAGGACTTGGGGGATTCCTCACGCAAAATGGACATGTCATTGGATACGAGTCCAAAAAGCTTATGGAACATGAGAGGAACTATGCCACACATGACTTGGAACTTGTTTCCATTATTCACACCTTGAGGATGTGGAGGCATTATCTCATGGGGAAGAAATTCGAATTAAGAACATACCACATTAGTCTGAAGTATATTTTTGAACAACCGACCTTGAATGTCAGGCAAACAAGATGGCTGGAATTTTTAAGTGAGTATGACTTAGATATCAAGCATATCAAGGGAAAGGAGAATAAACTTGTCGATGCACTTAGTAGGAGAGTGCATTTGATGCATGCTACTATTGTCAGTATGCATCAGTCAGACTTGAAGAGAAAAATTTAAGATGGTCTTGTTACAGATCAGCATTACCTACAGGTAAAGGAAAACTTACAGCAAGGAGATGTACATCAGAAAATAAAGGAGTATGAGATAAAGGAAGATGGATTACTCATGCATAAAAATAGAATCTATGTTCCTAGTTCCAGAGAACCGAGGAATGTGGTACTAAAGGAAATGCATGATGTTCCTTATGTTGGAAATCCCGGTTACCAGAAAACAATTACAGCAGTAAGAAGCCAGTTCTTTTGGCCGAGAATGAAGAAGGATGTTGTTGATTACATCGCTCGATGTATGGAATGTTAGAAGGTGAAGGTTGAGCATAGGCACCCAACGTGTTTTTTGCAGCCATTGCCAATTCCAGAGAAGAAATGGGAAGTGATCACCATGGATTTCATCATAGGATTACCCAGAACGAATAAGCAACATGATTCAATAATGGTGGTGGTTGACAAATTAACAAAGGTTGCCCATTTTGTGCCTATGAAGACAACACATACAACGACTAATATTGCAGAAATTTTCATGAAGGAAATCGCTAGGTTGCATGGGATACCTAGGAAAATCGTCTCGGGCAGAGATACAAAGTTTACCTCCAACTTCTGGAAGGGATTGTTTAAAGGATTTGGCACAAATCTAAACTTTAGTAGAGCATATCACCCCCAGACAGATGGCCAAACAGAGAGAGTCAATCGAATAATTGAAGACATGTTGAGAATGTATGTGATGGATAAGCCATCTAAGTGGAAAGATTACTTACACTTGGTCGAGTTTGCATATAACAATGGGTATCAAGCTTCATTGAGAATGAGCCCATTTGAATCATTGTATGGTAGGAAATGCAATACTCCAGTGAGTTGGGACAACCCAACAGATAGACTGGTACTTGGGTCAAAGTTGCTCAAGGACATGGAAGACCAGGTGGTCAATATTAAGCAAAATTTAAAGGCAACTTAGGAACCGTCAAGTTCATCCAGCACAGGTATTGGAAAGAAAGGTTAAAATGCTCTGGAATCAAGTTATAGATATGGTAAAAGTTCAGTGGACTTGCTACAGTCCTGGAGATGCTACCTGGGAGCATGAAGATGTCATGCGGGCAGAGTACCCGTAGCTTTTTGAATAAATTTGAGATTTTGATCTCTATTTTGTATATGCACTAAGGACAGTGCCAAAATAAGGGGGAGGGGATGTAACACCCCAGGTTGTGAACCCCCATTTTAAATAATGTATTTTTACAATGTTGAGAGGCCTGAGTGCCCAAACGATTATTTAAAGGGCCAAATATGCCCAAGAAATGTAATGCTTTGATCATTATTAATAATAAACACATCGTTGGCTGCTAGACAGACAAGGACTAGGGTTATAAGAGGTTATGATTCCACAAGAGAGGGGGCTTGAGAGGCTAAATTTTTATTCCTATGTTAATTACCTATTTGCCTAAAGGGGGTAATCTGTTACGTGAGCTTCTTGGGGAGGCCAGGAGGTTCTTGATTTCCCCACGAACATACTTAAACCCGCCCCTCGTCCGATTGTGGGGTTGGTCATTGGATTGTCCACTCTGTCACCTTTGTGTTACCTCATTCTTACCCTCACACACTCCCATGCACTTACCTACCTCCTCCATCCATCCTCACTTGCGTATTGGTCTCAGGAAGGGGCACCAAACTGCGAAATAATTAGCCATGGGATAGTTGGCTTTAGTGGCCGCTGGTGTGATCCAGTCGTGCCTTGAAGCCTGCATGTCTGAGATGCAGTGGCCTGTGTCCAACATGGCTCATAACTGCGAGTCCTGAGATTTCCAACATTGAGATTCTGGACTAGTTGCGTTGGAGGCCCAAATAAGGAGAAGGATTGCTTGAGGGACTGCATGGCAGAGAAAGGTGGAGGTTCGTTCTCTCGAGTGGTGCAAGTTGGGTAGAAGAGATTTGGGTACTTGGATTGCTATGACTGTTAGGAAGCCTGTGATAGATTGAGAGCTGACTCGTTTGGGAAGCCAAGTTCACTCTGGAACCGTCCTTGTGGAGTCATAGCCCTGGCTCGAGGGTGACGTTGTTGTTGAGATTTGGAGTAGTAGTGTCTACGGTTGGGTGGAACGTCCTTGGTCTGCATCCAGTTGGTGTCATCTTTCATAAAGATAAGTGCTCTCCATTGTGATATTATTATCTGTGTATGAATGTTTTTTCGTTGTATATTTAATTATCGTTAATTGAATCTTTAGAACATGCATGCTTGCTAGATATTACTGTGCATATCGTTAATTCTCATATCTTATGCATCTTTAATAAATAAAGAAGGTACCGGTATGAGAAATAATTCCAAGGGTGGGCTTGCAGGTAGCATACCCTGGCATGTGGCTGGCGGGGTATGTTACAAGAGTCGTTGAAGAAATTGTTTCTAGTGAAACTGAGGTCACATCAGGTGCAACAAGTGATTTATAGTAGTTGACCCAAATAACAAGATAGGTAAAACTATTTCCTATTTATATTTTCTCATCTGGTACTAGATTGAAGTGTAATCCCTAGACCAGTGTATATAGTTTTTCCTATAATAGAGCATGGTTTTAGCCTTTTCAAATCTCAATGCATATTATTTTTCTTCTTTTTTCTTTTCAAATTTAAAAAAATGCATATAATTTTGTAGATTTTGAAAATGCACCCCCTCCCTACATAAGCAAGGGAAACATGTCTCTTTTGGCTTCGACCTCTAGAAAAATTGTCTTTAGAATATAGTTAAATGCAATGGACAATGTACCATTTCCTCCCTCCCTATTTTGTAATGACTACATGTTGGACAAGCAATTCACGGAGCTCTTTTGTAACTCACAATGGGTTACAATCTTTGGGATGTCTGAAATTAGTCCATGGGATTTAATGGATTCTATAGTCCAAAGAAATTATTTTGTCCTATGCATGGTGGCAAGAAAACCATGCAAGGATTTCCATGTTAGAGAAGTTATTATAACATTGTAAAGGGTATTATAGACAAGGAATACAATATGGCTAAAGCCACATAAGGAATAACCAGGCAACAATGGACAAGATTGTAGAGGTCTCATTAGAGAAGGAAGAACTCTTAGGCAATGAATTCTAAGCCCTACTATCCGAATTTAGGATGGTACTAGTTTTTTTTTGTGTGTGTGATAGGGCACTTTAAGGTTTACTTTTGGCAAACAATTGGGAGTATACCATTTTTATTCTTGGACCGAATAAATAATTTCAATGTTGGTTTTGCTTAAATATTGGGTTGAGTGGAGGGTATGTATATTGGTAAGTTATTCTTGAACTACTTAGAAAGTGCAATATAGTTTTATCATTGAGTTTTGTTTGATATTTCCTCGGTTGGTCATAAGCTAGTGATTTACAACATTTAAGCAATTAGCTTGCATGTGTTTGTCTTGGCAACCTTAAGCTTGTCTCATTATTTGATTGAGTGAATGATTGTAACTTGCAAACTGTTAATTAGTGTGATCTTGCAAAGAGATAGAAAACAACATATGTATTGCTTCTTAAGGAGTAGTTCTTAGTGGAAGCTTAGTCCCTTGTGGTTGGAGGAAGTGATTAAAGCACTGTAAATCTGAATTGTTGTTGCTTGATCAAGTTTGTTATGTAAGTCATTTTATTTGTCAAATTGAATTTTGATTTATGTTATACCTTTAAATTATATAGAAAATATTTTGAATGGTTTCCCTTTGAGTTTGAGTTTGACATTCTCATAGTAATTTTAATTATATGATGATTCAAATTTATATTTTGGGCATTACCACATGTTTGCTGGGATACCTATAATTTACTTTGAAGCTTATATGAGTTGAGATAAATTGCATGTGATTGGGATAAATGAGGATTTTTCAGATTTGAATCTTTCTACCTCATCTTTGCATTAATTCAAAAATTATCTTGAATTCAAATAGTAAAAGCATGAATTTTCCGAGTTATGATTTTAATATTTTGAAACCAAAGCAGTTTTTTTTAAGGGCTATGCAAAACGTGGGTGGAATGTTTTACATAATGATGGTGTTTCACTTTCATGTTGGCAAGCCAAAAGCAACTTATGTGTCATGAATGTAATTTTTCAGCGATTTTTCCAACCCTTGTAAATTTTTTCTTCTCTAGTGCTTATCCATTTGCTAGTTTGTTTTTCATGATGGTGTTTCATTTTCATGTTGGCAAACCAAAAGCAATTTATGTGTCATGAATGTAAGCTTAAACCTTGTAAATTCTTCCTTCTCTACTCCTTATCCATTTGCTAGTTTGTTTTTCCCATTTATCCTTCTCTACTCCTTGAATATGGAATCAAAAGGAAAGATGAGACAGTAGAGACATTTGCTCATTACAAAAACTCGGCAGAGCCCTATATTGTAACCCCAGCAACAACATGGACTGTAAATCATGCTTTTAACTTAGAGTCCGGATAATTTACTTCCTGTAGGAAAGTAGGAAATAACTATTGGAACTGTACTTCTTTTCTCGCCTTTCGCCTTCTTCACGCTGTGTTTAGCATTGCAGCTGTCTTCAATTTTTGCAGAACGAGGCAACCATTCTGTAACGAAACTCACCAGTCTGAGAAGCCACGTCATCATTTCTCAGACAGACCAGGCCTAATACAGTAAACACACGCAGAGAAAAATACAAGGGAGGAAATAGAGAGGAGCGATCAAAAGCAATGCAATAAATATATATAGAGGGGAAGGACGCTGGGCTATATTGAATTCAGTGGATTATGGATTGCAGCAGAAAAGTAGGGCGTTTTGATATGAATGGGATGATGATGAACGAACGGATATATATAGAGAGAGAGGGTGTGGAATGTTAAACTTGGCGTGCACGACACGCAAGTGAATGAATTGCGGGGAAGATGTGATGAAGTGCTTTTTGACTTGTCAAACAATTTAATGGAAACTTCAAAAAAGTATGTAACAATTTAATGGAAACTTCAAAAAAGTATGTTGTCAAATTTCATTCAGTCATTATAGAGGTTTCATATTCACTGGGTTTCATCTGGTTGATCAATATTTTGTCATGTTTGAGTGGTTAAGTCTGTGTATTCCGAGTGTTCCACCCATTTTTCAACACGTTGAATCCATTTATGTATTCAGAATTGCAATTTAAACTACAGAAAATTGTGATTTCGTCCAACTTTATGAAAAAGGTTAAAATGTAGAACAAT
This sequence comes from Picea engelmannii, assembly GCA_009831015.1. Taxonomy (NCBI): domain Eukaryota; kingdom Viridiplantae; phylum Streptophyta; class Pinopsida; order Pinales; family Pinaceae; genus Picea; species Picea engelmannii. Next base: position 74,181 of record ML819149.1, on the reverse strand, counting down.
TTAACCACACCTTTTAAAATTGTGAAAAATAGAGTCAATATATTATCGGAGGTACTGTGGGGTATGGGGTTTACAAGTATTTAGGATATAAAAAAGGAAATAGGGGATATCTAGTAAAAATAAATAAAAATTAAAGTCTAAAGATGTATTGGGAGGAGGGGTTCAACAAAAGAGTTATGAGAGGTATTTATCAATATCTAGTAAAATTAGAAGTATTATCTAATATCCCACGAAATGCCACGAAAAAATCATTGCTCATATTTCATTATAATAATTTTATGGACACTTCAATAAAGAAGGAGTAAGTTAAATGTTCTACATTTTGAGTTTATCGACCACCGTATCTATGACATCTTCGACAAACCCATCTCCGACCATTTGGCTTTGTTGTCTCCAAACTCCGTTAGCAAGTTTACTCCATTAACGTGTTTGTTGTCCTCTATCGTGACATCGTCTTCCTATGTTAGCTACAAGGAGTTTGGTGATGTGCACTTAATGCACCACCACCCTACCTCTCCCTTTGTTCTACCCCATTCGAATTCTCCGTCGTGCCTAAGCTATGGACTCCACTGCCTATGCTCTGAATCTCCTGCTTCTTCTCCTACTTCGATGTTGCAGATTCAAATTGTTGTTCTTATCTCTTTGATTGTAGCAAGGAGTCGACGGTCTCGGGTTCGATTATGTAGTCCCACTAGGTGCTCAGGTTAGATACCTGATTCTGCAGTCCCACGTAGGTGCTCGGGTTAGATTCTACAAACACCAATTGTTCGATTCTTCGAAATAGTTCGACATAAATCTAAAAAATAATACACACACCACCTATATTGCTTTCTTATTTATGCACTTTCTTTGTGTGAAATCTCCATGTAACGCTTCTCCATTTCCATGCTGGTTGTGAGTCCAAACCGATCAATATCGTCTTTGTATTTATGGTAAAGGAAGGGCATTGTCAAAGAAACCACAAAACCTTACCAAACGCCGCCACAATCAATAAATTAACAGTCAACCGGGTGCTCGATATCCCAAAATATGTTCATTCTTCGTTATTTATGAGAATAAAAAAATGTTATCTAATCTTACTCACCAACATAAAGTAGAGTAAGAAAATCACACCAACTACTGATCACAGACACTATACATAGGCATGCAAAAGCCTGTATTGATCACTTATGGGTTAAGTAGCCTGTATTGATCACTTATGGGTTAAGTAGCCTGTATTGATCACTTATGGGTTAAGTAGGTATCAGATGGGATACATGTCCACAAAACTGAACATTTTTTTCCTTTTCTAATATAATAAAATCTAGGAAAATAAACACTAGAAAGTGTAAATGTCATTTACACTATAATCCTTAAAGGAGTAAAGAAAATAAAAGAAATTTGGTGTATTTTGTTACAAGTTAGTTTGAATAATTGTGCAGTTAACAACAAAAGGTTGTTTCATTTTGTTGCAAGTTGTTAGTCATCTTATGCAGTTGACCATCTCTTAGATTGTTCAAGTACAATTGCAAGTTGGGGAACTACGTTTGGCCATATTAACAATCCTGGCTTGATCCCTTTTTACTCTATCTATTGGAATTTGATTTGTAATCCATGTTATCCCCAGTTCCTAGGGATAACTAAGGAAATGATGTCTCGAGGCCCTCAGGTTGCAAACATGGAGCACCGAGAGACAACATGACTAACAACACCCACTTGCACAGACATAGACCCACCTCCCCACCACAATTCCAGGTACATCATGAGGGTCTCCACCACATCAGCTTGCTTCCGGAGGACAATGGGTCTTTCTCTATGAAGTACAAGACAAGTATTATGGTCAGTGTCATTTCAGTATTTGAGGCATTTGAGTTTGTTTCATTTTAAACTGCTTTTGATTATGTAACGTCTTCTTGCAAATTATGTTCTTTGCCTAGTTTCACCTTGGTGGTTGGCATTGCACCCTAGTAACTGGGTCATCCTTAGGGATAGGTTTTCTATTGGGAGGTCCTCTTGACGAGTCATCATGCCATTCCCGACCACACTTCTCACTTTTCACACTTCATCCCTTCATCTCCTTACCTTTTGGGATTTTCCTCTTGAGGAGTCATTGTGCCATCCCGACTATACTTGTCAATTTCCACACTTCATCCCCCCATCTCCTTACCTTTTGGGATTTTCGGGTGTATTGACCCAAAAAGGGATTGTCCCTCATTTCATGGAAAAAAGGGGTTGAAGGCCCAGGGGATTGTATCTAGAAAAAGATAAAAGCAAATCATGAACCTTCTAGATGCTCACCCAGGGATCCCGAGGAAAATGAAATGTCTCTCATAAGAAACTGATGGGACCCATGAAAAATAACTAATACAAAATGCCAACCAAAGTGGAGCATGTGTGGGCAATGTTTTTCATGCTTAGGTAGAAGCCCCACACATTGTATTCAACTTGGGGAAGTATGATGTGACTAGGGTGGAGTCAAGGTGTGCACTATTTTTCATGCTTAGGTAGAAGCCCCACCTTGGCTTCAACTTGGAAACATCTTAAAAAGAATAAAATGCAATGGATGGGAGTGGAAAAAAGGTTGCATTGAAAACGAAGGTGCAACACACCCTCTACAAAGGAAGTCATAAATGAGATACTACAATCCCTTGTATGTCATGAACCCCATGCCCAATAGTCTTGCCCCCATCCATGTCACTTTGTCCACATTTCCTAGAGAGGCCCCCCCTTGGAAAACACTCCTAAACTTGAGGTACGATTAACCCAATAGGTCGCTTTGTCAACCCTCCCATACCTAAAATTGGCAAATTGCATATGGTCTTTGAGCACTTGTTTATTTTGATGAGATAGTTTGGATGTACATGCTCAGATGGCTCTTTTATTGATTTGATTTACTTATCATGATGCATTTGACTTGAGATCCTTAGAGGGAGTATTCATTGTCTTTGCAAGACCTAATTGGTGGACAAATTTGGAAGAACAAGCCTAGCTTGGGATTCCTTGGGGATTGAAGCTCATAGGTTGGATACCAAGGCCCACACACCAGATGATGATGACATGCCTTTGGAGGCCTAAGAGACACCTTGGAAGATCTCACGTAGCCCCTACAAGCCAAACGACTTTTCTTTGGAGGCCAAAACATCACCTTTGAGGGCTTGATGTCACCCTAGGGCTAGGGTTTGGTGGTGATTGAAGACACTTGAAATGTTTTGAAAGAGGGAGCCCTTGGATCATGGAGGAGAGGCTTGGCTTGAAGACAATAGGACTTTGGAGGCCTAGTGCTACTCATCTCCAACTCAACGACTTCAGCTAAAGTGCCAAAACGTTTCCCCAAGAGGTTGACATCATGTTTCTAGGGATTATCTTATGTGCAAAATTATGAATTAAAAAATGTTATTTTGGAAAAGGGGCAAGAAAAAGAGAAAAGTTACCCTTGTCTTGTGGTTTACCCTTTGAATGTGGACAAACTATGTTTTAGAAAATTTGTATAAATAGAGATCAAATCTATTTCATTTTGATATAGCTCTTCCATTGTGAGAAGACTAGTGGCTGAAATTTGCGCCCTACTTGGGCATTTTGGTATCTTTCTATTGTGCAAATGATTTTTGGTGATTATCTCTTGGTGAATGTTTGAGCTAAGGTGGTGCGCACCTCTTGGACACTTCTTCGCTTGCTTCTGAATGGTAATTTTCTTGGTGAACTGGGGTTTGTTCTTGCATCTCTTTTGGAACCGGTAAGGAAAATCTACAATTATTTATTCTTCTTGTTTATTTCATAGTTATTGTTGGTTGAACCATAGGAGGAGTATAAGTGCATACACCCTCCATTAAGATTCATCTCATGTGCTAGTTTTACAAGTCTTTTATTGCAAGGTTGCTAGGAGGAGTACAAGGGTGTACACCCTCCTTGATTTACCTTAGTTTGATTTGCATGCCCTAGGGAGTAAGAGGATTTACACCCCTAGGGATTTTGTTGATCTAAGTCATGCTTTCAAGACTCCATTCACCCAAATTTTAAAGGTAGTAATATGAAGTTTTCATTGGAGAAATAAATTGTTTTCTTTGGTAAACGTGATTTAGTGAAATATTGATATTGTTCAAGTTGGAGTTTATTGTTTATGCTTTGAGCTTGCTAAAGCCTCTAGGAGTCTTGGTCTACTTAGTTTTCTTGGAGCTATAGCTAAACAAAAGCTACAACCATTAGGGATCCAACCAATCAATCTCTTTTTTATTCATAACTTGCATTTCAATCATCAAAATTTGCTAGCAAGTTGCAATAACAATCTACTAGTCTCAATGCACTTTTTGGGTAGTTTAATTGTACTTTTTGTGGGTTGAATTTTTTTTCTGTAGCAATAGTTTGCTACAGCCATAAGGATGATAATATATATCTGCAATACTTGTTTATAACAACCCTGTTTTGTTGCTAAAGTCTTATGCTTTCATACTTGAGTTATACTAGTACTTTCGAGCTATCTCTTGCATCATTTACTAGACTTTTAACATCTTATTTAGCAGCTTTAAACTATCATTTACTTGCTAATATATATTTATGTTGACTGCTGCAAATAGAGACAACAATATTAACTTGCTTGTCCATTGGATTGTTTAGCTTGTATCTTGTCTTTTTTTGTGTCTCGGGCATGTACAACCATCTTCCACAGGTACTCAAACACTTGGAAACCATAAACCACCTCTGAATCGCGTTGTCAAGCCACTCTCCACTTAGAAACTTGACCTATAGGGGAATCTCTTCATAAGTATCACTTTCCATCTCACATTCCCCCTAGGGTCACCCGGGACTCCCCCTTGTGTCAGATTCTTCCTTCACAGAAGTGAGGGAGGTTTTGTCTGAGGTGACAATGGGTAAACTCTCCCACCGTTATCGCCATCCAGTGGATTGGGTCGAGCTTTTCCCAACCTACAGTTTGCGCAATAAAAATCCATAAATGATATTGGAAGAGAAGCCAAAAGGAATCTTGACAATTGATGAATTATGTAAAAATGATATGCCACTTGCCACTTCTACACTATATGAGCACAACCTGTTAGAATTGCTAGCCAGAAGAATTCATGACCTTGCTGGAAAGATTAGACCAAATAAACAAACAAGAGGCACTGTTTACATCACATGGTCTGTGCATATATGGGTAGAAGTGGTGATTAAGATGCTTGTAATTAAAAGTATGTTTAATATAATCTCTCTCTACCTTACTTTGGACTTCCTGTAACATGGTTGTTCATCTGTGTTTGACCCTCGATTCGTCTCGCAGTGTATTTATTCATAGTTTCTAATGTCATTTTTGGTATTCTTCATAGGTCTTGCATATCTAAATGCCGGTCAACATCTTATACCTATCACTTATTGAAAATATTCTACCATGTATTTGATTGCATACATAATCTAGGTTTCTATATGATCATATTTTACTAGCTGATGGATGAAGCTAGAACATATAAGTAAGTCAATCAACACAAGTGGTTCCACCTTTGGAAAAGTTTCTTCTTTGTAGATATAAGATGCAAAAGTGGAATTGTTTTAAGGTCTACTCTTCCCCGCACAATTTTCCATACTATAAAAAACATGTACAGTTTTAGAGACATGCTAGAGATTACAGATTGATCACAACATCTTTACAATTGTGAGTTCCTGTACAATGTAACTGCAATGATGTTTATTTTATGGGTCAAACTACCCCCAATTTTTCAATGATGACAATAGTCTTGAAAATTTGCAGCATATGCCTCTTGTTTATGTGATTTCTTCCTTCACTAAGTATTTATATTGTTCTAGGTAGCTAGCTTTATGAGCAACTGACAAGAAATTTGAGCCACAACCATTGATACCCCCCTTGAATAAAGTGATTTGCACATAAAATCATTTTTGTGAGAATGTTCTTCCACTTGTGAATGTTATTATTTTTGTCCCATGAAGGACATTAAAGGCAATGGAAAAGTTTAATTCAGGCGCCTCTGAACATTGTCTGAAGCTTACAGGTCGATAATTAATAGTATGGAGTTTAAACTTTAGATGGAAACATGTATTATTGTTCGAGGATTCCTACAGTCTAACAATGTCTTAAAGCCATGACAGAGTATCTATTATCTCTATGGAACCTGAGCTTATTATGGCTTCATAATTGTTCTAATGGACAACTTTTGTTTTGATGGAAGAAAATTCTTTTGTTGTTGAGGCAATGCACCATGTCCTTTATTTTCAGTTTCGAGGAAGTCTTTATGCAATGTTTCAAACTTTTCCACAAATGGAAGGGATTTCCCAATGTTTCACTTTTGATGTTATTTTTAATAGGTATACAATATTTTATGTCCATAATATTTGGAGGTTAAACGTGGGAATATATATTTGTGGCATCATTCTTCTTCTGAGAATATTCTTTAGTTCAAGAGTACAAAGTCTTATTTTTGTCATGATGATAAACCTAGCTCGAGGTTCGAAATAATTGACAATCCAAGTAATTATTGTTGGTTGTGGAGCCTGATTATCTTCCTGATTCAGAGGTCCTTGCTTTCAGCCGTGTTGATACCCCATGAAGTATTTACACCCCAGAAGTATGTACACTCTTCCACGCGGGG
>ML819149.1:4092-43324 GCA_009831015.1 Picea engelmannii | reverse complement strand
TGATGCTCCACCTCCCCCTCCACTTCCTCCTGCTTTTTCTCAGTGCGATAGACTCTTGAATTTGCAGAATTCTCTGGAATTTATCCAGAGCTCAACCATGGAATTCAAGCGTGACATCAAGGAGTTGTTGAACATGGATGAATGTTGGGAATGTCGTGAGGAGCGCCTGGATACTCTTCTTTGTTCTCTCTGGCACACCACTCCGAACACAGGGATTCCATCCAAGGACATTGTGCAAGACCCCCCAGAAAGAACAGATGTTAGGCCCTAGCTCCAGATGACTCCATGATCCATCATTCTTAGGTTTCACTCGTTTTTTTTTTTATGTTTCCGGACGGTTTATTTTACTGGGTTCCAGACCTGCGAGGCACCAAGATTCTAAGCTTAGCACAGGTTTTTGTTATATGACTTTCTCTTTTTCTTGTCATTGTAATTGCATGGACAATTGGGAACTCTATGGACATGTGGCAACATTGGTTTCCCACCAAGGAAATGCTACCACAGTCTCTCTATCTATTTCGCCAACTGTAACTTTTGCACTCTAGCAGGTTTCAATATATTTTTCTAACTTACAAAAAAAAAGTATTAAATAATTAATTATTTAATAAATAATAAATAGTTAAAGAATTAACATTTTTTTTACTCATATGCACCACTAATAGACACCCCTTTGTGAATTTGTTCACAAGTCAAAGAAAAAGTCAAATAGTTGTGTGGAGGTGTGGACAAATAGTCAAAGAAAAAGTCTTTGCACAACAAGGCATTTCACATTACAATATTAAATAATTAAAAATAATTAATTATTTTGCACATTAATAAATAATTATTAATCTTTTAATTATTTATATGTGACTATATTAAAAGAAAATAATTTTTACACCAACTAGACATACATATGCGGACATATAATTGTGATGGAATATACTTGTGCGGAGGTGGGGGCAAATTGTCAAAGAAAAAGTCATCTTATTGTGCGGGGATATACATGTGCGGAGGTGAGGGAAAATCATAAAAAAATGATTCATTGCAATATTAAATAATTAATAATTATTTAATTATTTAATATTACATAATTGATAATACTAAATAATTAATAATAGATTAATTATTTAATAAATTTCACATTGCACATTAATAAATAATTATTAATCTTTCTTTTTCCCTATGGAATACCTCGCAGGAAACCCCCAAGTACTTCCCCACTTTGTGGACCTGATTATGGGGCCTAACCCCAAGGGGGAACAAGAGATTCAAACATGTGACCTCCTTTGTTGGGGATAGCTTCACACCTGGCTCATAACCACTTGAGCTAGACATACCTATGCAGGGATATACATTGCATATTGCACATTGCACATTGCAAAGTTTTATGCTAATTATTTTTACTATAACATAAAAATATGTAATGTCCCCTTCCAATTGATCATGACGGAGGATGACTTAATAACCTACATGACTCCCGTAGTCTATAGTCAACAAGGACAAGGGAGTCAAGTAGGTTATTTGGTGTCACTAGGTTAAACGAATGACAAATCCTAAAGTGACATTAAATAAAAATAAATATGTATATTTAAATGAAATTGGAGGGAAAAGAAAGTGAGGGTTTGATTTGGTAAAAAAGGGGAAACATCTAGAAGGATCAGAGAAAGGATAAATAGAGGGCTAACCCTTATCTTTGGTATTATGATTTGATCTCTCATTTTGGAGTGCTCTTGGAGCCACCATTGTTTCATTAGGGTTTAGCAAAACCATTCCACTACTGTAGTTTAGTTTCAGTGGTGCAATATCCACTCAGTTTGGGTTCATTTTCAGTTGGAGGTTTGCACAAGGAGTTCGCAAAGATTTTAGGGAAGAGACCAATGCATAATTTTGCATGTGTCAAAAGGGTTCCGGTGAAACCGTAGTTGAGGGAATCCTCGTGGGTTGAGTATAGGGTGTCCCACGAGGCCCCACTAGACTTCCAACAATTGCCCCGCAAGGACCTCTACAATCGGGGTTGCAGCAGGCTGTCTTGGATCGAGTTCATGAGGGTTACATGAGGAGGGACTCTTGCAGAATAGACATTAGTGGAGCAAATCATTCTAGGTTTTGGAGAGCCTTGGAGCAGTGGACACCATTGATTAACATCATTCTAGGTTTTCTTTGTATTGTTTATGTTAATAGATTTTGCAACTGCTTGGAAGCCATTAGACCTGAGTGTTTAGGAGTATTGTGTAGTTGTTATTATATCCATTAGATATCTTTGTATTGTTGGGATTTTGGGTGGTTTCCACACCATAATAAGATGCCATGGTTATATGCTCAATTTTTTGTGTAATGGATGCATGCAATATATTTGAAAATATTCCTATATGAGCACATTGTTTGTAAGAAGTTAATAGTAGTCTTAATGCAAATTATTTGACACATTTACACAAGGAGAAATATCAATTTTTGGATAATAAGCATAATATTTCCACCTAGCCTAGTTGGGAACATTACGGTGGTATCAAAGTTGGTGATCTTGCTAGCTTGTGATTTCTTGAGGGAATTATCCCAAGGAAAACTAGAGGATGAGGGAAACAACCCACCCCAAGATTAGAGTCAAAAGAGGTAGAAGAAGAGGGATTTATGGGGGATCATCCTAAAGATAGGACCATATAGTTGTTGGAAAGCATAGCTAATGGGAAACAACAATTAACACAAGTCCTGACATAGTTCTTTTCCGGTAATCAAGTGAACCAAAACTAGGGAGGTACCAATGGGAACCATGCAGAGTCCAACTATAGAGGTGGTATGACTCATGAAGGGAGTAATACCTATGTGTTGGCATAAAGTGTTTTCCAGGCAAGTAGCAGAAAGGTACCCGAACCATTATTTCCACTATTCCTTGAGGAGCAACCTACAGGAGAACCGAAACAACAGGGGGCAGACAAAATGAACTTCTACTTTAAGGAGTATCAGTTGTTGGAAGAAGGAGACCAAGAAGCCATGTATTACAATGACTACTGCAACCTCAGGATGAGGAACAAACCTAGGGTGGGCCAAATTCAATAGAATTTTGATCTTCTACGCAAATTGGGGAAGATGATTATCCCATATTTTGATGGATCTGATAAGTGCATAACCTGAGCATGGGTATATAAGTTGAACAGTTATTTCCAGATTAAGTCGATGACAGAGGTATAGGCGATCAATTTTTCCACCCTACACTTGGATCGAGAGGCTCATGAGTGGTGGTACCATGGGATATTAACATTGGGGCATTCCAACATCACATCATATGATTATTTCACTCAAAGGATGATGGATAGGTTGGATAGGAAGGACCTTGAGATCCACTTCAGGGAGTTGGCACAAATGAGGTAGACAGGTACACTAGAGGCATGTGTCACAGATTTTTAGCAGATGGCAGTCATGGTGATTGATGTTTCTAAGCAAAGACTAATGATGCTTTTCATTGAGGGCTTGGTTGCTTAATATGTTGGGTGAAGGATTTCAGTACAATCACACTATAGGAAGCTATCATGAAGACCCAGTATATGGCATAAATAGTCCCCAAGAAGACATCAGTAAAACAATTTATCCCACAGAAGGGTCAAGTGTCAAAAACTCTCCAGAAGGCATAGACAGGGAAGGACAAGTTGGATAAGGAAACCCAGAGAGGGATAAGGAGGAAGAAGCTTTGCTACAATTGAAAAAAGTCATGGGAACTGGGTCATAGATGTATTGGAAAAGGTAAATTACATTATATTGAGGTGGTTTCCGACGAGGAGGATGGCAATGATGATGAGGGCATTGGATAGAATAGTGGTGAGCTGTCAAACCTCTAGGATACAGAGCATGCACCATTGCAGAATAGTGTCAAGGTAGTGACCATTTCCACTCTTTCAATAGCTCCCAAATATTACGCCTTCAAGGTTAGAGGTATTTTGCAGGGACAAAGGGTTACCACACTGATTGATGGTGGGGCCACCCGCAATTTCATTGATGTTGCATTGGTCACCAAGAGACAAATCCATGTAGACTACTTCGAGGGATTCAATGTGGTTGTATCATATGTCTACAATATGGTATGTACTTAGAGGATCATGGGATTGGATGTAACATTGGGAAACTATACGTTGATCGATGATTTCTATGTCGTAGATTTAGCGAATACTCATGTGGTGCTAGGATTTTAGTGGTTGTACTAATTGGGAGATATCCGCGCGAATTACTAGGATGTGAGAATGGACTTCTAGGAAAAGGGTGGACAATGATTCATCATGAGAGGTATGTATACAATTTCCCCCAGGATCGTGTCTAACCAACGTATGGAGCCCCTTTTTAGACATAGGGACGTGGTTTGCGCAATAGAGTGCTTGATCAACATGGAGAAGACATCACAAGATCACCAACATTACCTTCCAAATATCCAGGCATTGCTTGGAAAGCATGAAAGAGTGTTTGAACCATTACTGGCAGGGAGACCACCTAACAGAGGATTTGACCATCTCATTGAGCTTGAAGAGGGATCAAGGCCCATGATCACCACACCCTACAACACCCAAAGAAGTTCAAGGATGAAGTAGAGAAGGCCATAAAGTAATTGTTGGATATGGGACATATTAGGCCTAGTTCTAGTCCCTTCGCTTCATTAGTTGTATTCATGAAGAAGAAGAAGGATAGCACTATGAGGATGTGCATAGACTACAGGGCACTGAAAAAGAAGACCATCAAAAACCGTTACCCAATACCGAGGATTGATGACATGATAGATGAGTTGCATGGGGAAATGCACTTCTCAAAGGTTGATATGCGAATAAGATACCACCAAATTTGGGTCAGAGAGGAAAATATCCATAAAAAAACATTCAGGTGTCACTGTGGGCATTATGAGTTTCTAGTCATTCCCTTCAGATTGACTAACACACTAGCTACCTTTCAATCATGCATGAACAATATCTTCAACAAACATTTGAGGAATTTTTTATTGGTGTTCTTTGACGATCTTCTGATCTACAACAGAACATGGGAGTAACATCTAAAGCATGTGGATGAGATTCTCACCATTATGGAGGAGAAATCATTTTTTTCCAAGGAGGAAAAGTGCAATTTTGGATTGATAGAGATCCTCTATCCGGTCCACATGATTGATTTTGAAGGAGTAAAAGTGCATTAGGAGAAGATCCATACAATCCTAGATTGGCCCACCCTCATATCACTCAATAATGTGAAAGGATTCTTCAGGATATGCAACTATTACAAGTACTTTGTGAAAGGATTTCTAGAATTGGTTGCACCATTGAAATACCTCACTAAGAAGGGGGTATTTCGATGGTCAGAGGACACACAAGTAGCATTTCACATAATGAAGAGGGTGATGATCACTTTTCCAATATTAGCAGTTCCATATTTCTCGCAGCCTTTTGTCCTGGAGTGTGATGCATTTGGTGAGGGGATAGGAGCAATATTGATGCAAAACTGACACCTGATACCTTTCAAGAGCGGAAATATAAGAGAGATAGATAAAATCTATCTGATATATGATAAGGAGATGTTGGCCATCATGCATGCATTGGACAAGTTAAAACAGTACTTGGTAGGAGGACACTTTGTGGTTAGGACTGACCACAACAACTTGACATATTTCTTGGAGTAGTGGGACCTGAATGAGAGGAAACATAAATGGGTGAGTAAGGTGCAGGTATATGATTTTGAAATTGAGTATGTAAAGGGGAAGAAGAACATAGTTGTTGACGCCTTATCTAGGAGACATGCAACTTTCTCCATGACAGAGATCTCATCAGACTGGAAATCCATTTTGTTGGTGGAATACTCCAAGACTACCTTCTCATGTGAGACGATGGAGGGAAGTATTTAGGATGACAAGTACAATTTTGTGGATGACAATAATATAATACAAAGATATGATATATATTGTCCCTGAGTCCAAACTCAAGGACAATATTTTGAAGGAAGCACATGATGCGCCAGTAGAAGAGCACGAGGGGGTATCCAAATACCTACAGGAAGGTGAGGGAGAGATTCGCCTAGAAGGGTCTCAAGTAGGATGTACTTCGTCATGTGAAGGAGTACATGACTTGCCAACAGAAAAATTTAGAATTTACTCATCCTATGGGACTGCTCCATCCATTGTCGATTCTAGAGCAGAAGTGGGATAACATTTCCATGGAATTCATTACAGGGTTTCCAAAGGTGCAGGTTAGGGTTTGTATCTACGTGGTAGTGGACATATTGACTAAATATGCACATTTCTTATCCATTCCTTCATAGTAAAATGCATATAAGGTAGTATATATATTCTTTAGGGAGGTATTTAGACTACATGGTCTTCCGAGGAACATAGTCAATGACCAAGATAACAAGCTTCTCAACACATTTTAACAGGAGTTGTTCAGGTTATCTAGGACAAAATTAAAACCTAGTACTAGCTACCACCCCCATACAGATGGGCAGATTGAGATAGTAAACAAATGGATTGAGGGGTACCTGAGGATTTGTGTGTAAGGGAAGCGTTGGGCATGGATAAAGTGGTTGCATCTCGGGGAGAATTATTACAATACCACTCATCACATGTCCATCAGGATGAGCCCATTTAGGGAATTGTATGGCTATGATTCCCATACTTTGTGGATTTGGTGTTTGGAGAGAGCATAGCTCCCAAGGCAAAATATTGGTTACAAGAAAGCCATGACATATTGAGAGTCCTGAAGGATAATTCGCGGGCTGCTCAAAATAAGTAGTATGCATATAGGAACAGGGTGGAACACAACTTTGAGTTTGGGGACCTAGTATTTCTAAGGTTGCAGCCTTACAAACAATCATTGCAGAAGAAGAGTGGTGTATGTTGAAATTACTAAAACAATTGAGAGGGAGGGGGTGAATCAGTTGTTATTGAGCTTAAACAATTTTAAGTCTATAAAAACATTATTAATCTTTCTTCAAGTGATCATCAACAATGTACAGCATATGGATAGTAAAAGTAAAGAGCATCAATCACACATAAGGTATACATAGAGACAAATTTTCACGAGGAAACCCATAAAGGGAGAAAACCTCTTCTTCTTTGAAATGATAGGCAGTCTTTTAAGTTCTGTACATCATCTATAATTGAGCACCAACTCAATGCGAGGCTGCTACCTCTGTTTTACAAGCTGCAACTTGTTTGAGAGCACCAACTCTTTGGTTTCTCTAGCACCCACTAGAAGGAAGCACCAACTCCCTTAATGTTCCAACAAAAACTGGATGGAAGCACCAACTTCCAGTTATACAGGCTCCAACCTACAAAATAGAGAACACTTGTTCTCCCTTGCACCACCCTACCACCCTGGTTTCTCTGGTTGCAACCAGATGGAAGCTACAACTTCCTGTGTTCAAGCTCCCACTTGAAACTCTGAGGACAACAATCCTCCAGAGCACCTCCCAACCTCCCTAGAACATGAATGAATAAATAAACATTCAACTACACAGATAAATCAATTCTTACCAATCTTTCTTTGTTCTGTAAATTTGGTCTTCTTCTAACTGTTCTGCAATTCTTTTCTTCCTCTGTCTGTTCAGCAGGTCTGCTCTGCATCAACTTCTTCTGTCATTCTACTCAGCTTCAAGTTTTCTTCATCGTCTGTTCCTCTTCCCTAAATTTCATCTCACACTGTGCATATTCTCCATCTCACTCTTCGCAGTATGATATGCCCTTTCTTACAGTTTTATTCATTTTTCATACGGAACAACCAACCACACGCTTTCTGTCTCATTTTCTTTTATACACACCCACGATGGTTCAACTTCCCAAATCCTTAGGAAAAAGGAAGACAACTATCTGAGCAACTGAAACGCCAACTAATCGGCAATCATGAGTCCGTTTCGCTAACAGATTCGAAACTGAGGAGTTAACTGTGAGAGAGAACAGTAACCCTCCAATCAACACTTGATCTGACGGTTCAGATAATTTCGCGATTTCGCATATTGCAATTTCGACATTCCTGATGTTCAATGTTCTTGTCACTTACAAATCCCGATCCACGAAACTCCGTAATGAAGTCGGATCAATGATCCAGATCACATCTTGATCTGACGGTTTAGATTCAGTCGAGATTTCACACATCGTGATTTCGACACTCTTGACGTTCAGTGTTTTTGTCACTTCAAAGTCCCGATCCACAAAACTCCGTAATGGAGTCGTATCAATGGTCCAGATCACATCTTGATCTGACGGTTGCAATTACGTCGCGATTTCACATATCACGATATCGAGATTCTTGATGTTAATATTCTTTGACATCTCCAACACTCGATCCTCGAAACACGGAAATGTACTTGGATCAACGGTCCAGATTCAATCTTGATTCAATGGCTGCGATTAAATCGTGATTTCGCATATCGCGATTTCGTAATTCTTGTTGCATTGTTTCTTTTCCTCTTGATGTTACGATTCACGAAACTTCGATAAGGACTGGAATCAACGGTCCAGATTCAATCTTGATTCAATGGCTGCAATTAAATCGCGATTTCGCATATCGCGATTTCGGAATTCTTGTTGCATTGTTTCTTTTCCTCTTGATGTTGCGATTCACGAAACTCCAATAAGGACTGGAATCAACGGTCTAGATTCAACCTTAATCTGACAGCTCATATTAAATCACGATTTTGCATATCGCGATTTCGAGAGGTCAGGGAACATCGTTCCTTTGACTCTCTAGTCAATGAACTGACGATCTATCCCCACGTGTCCTACCCGTAAATGGACGGTCCTCCTTCTTTCGGAATTTTGTACGCCCACTTCTCCTTGTACTTTAAAGAGCGTGCAGGTTCTCCTTGATCCAACGATGGTCGGGTCCTGCACTTGGATCTAACGTCTGAGATCTGTTCTCCTCTTCAGTGCGCTCTTCTTGTATACATTCAGATCTGACGACCCTCGTTCTATCGGGAATTTGAAGGGGATCCAATGAACATAAATGCTTCTCAAACCTTACGGGCCTACCTCTTCAGCGTGCTCTTATTCAGATCTGACGGTCATCGGGAATTTAGGAAGGGATCCAACGAACACGGTTGTTGCTCTTCCACGATTATTACTGCACCGCTGATCATCACTGTTGTACTCAAGCCATCATCACTACTGTACTTTCCATCAATGACAAGCATACACTGCCTGTAAAACATGCCAACAATCCCCTGTACATTGTTCCTGTACTCATGCCATATTTACTTATACCTGTCTATTACATTCTTCCTATACTTATGCCATTCGTTGTCTGTTAAATATTTTCCAACAGTGTAGAGAAGCTAAATCCTCACTTTTATGGTCCCTACAGAGTGATCATGAGAGTTGGGGAGGTAGAATACGTGTTGGAGCTAGCATAGGGTAGAAAGATCCATAACACCTTACATGTATCTTTCCTCAAGAAGCATTGGGACAACAGGTCACCGCTTTGGCAAACCTTCCTCCACTAGATGAGGAATGGTAGTTGGTTCCAGCTCCCGAGAGGATCGTTGATGTCAGGGAGTGAAGGTTGAGAAGCATAGTCATTCGAGAGTACTTGGTCATATGGAGAGGATTTCCCGCATAGGATGCTACTTGGGAAGGAAAACAAATATTACAACACCTTGATCTGGAATTTCTTGAGGACAAGCAATCTTGGGAAGGGAGGACTGTAATGTCCCCTTCCAATCGATCATGATGAAGGATAACTTAATAGCCTATATGACTCCCATAGTCTATAATCAACAAGGACAAGGGAGTCAAGGAGGTTATTTGGTGTCACTAGGTTAAAATAATGACAAATCCTAAAGTGACATTAAATAAAAATAAATAATTATATTTAAATGAAATTGGAGGGAAAATAAAGTGAGGGTTTGATTTGGTAAAAAAGGGGAAAGATCTAGAAGGACCAAATAAAGGATAAATAGAGGGGTAACCCTTATCTTTGGAATTATGATTTGATCTCTCATTTTGGAGTGTTCTTGGAGCCATTGTTTCGTTGGGGTTTAGAAAAATCCTTCCACTACTGCAGTTTAGTTTCAATGGTGCAATATATACCCTAGCTAGGCAAGAGGGGAGTCCACCTAGGATTTCCATTGGAGCTTTAGTTCGATTTCATAGTCAGTTGGAGTTTTGTGTAGAGAGTTCGTGAAGATTTTTTGGAAGAGGTCGATCCATAATTTTGTAGGTGTCAGAAGGGTTCCTGTGAAATAATGGTTGAGGGCATCCCCGCGGGTTGAGTACAAGGTAACCTGCGAGGCCCCATTAGATGCCCAACAGTTGTCCTGTGGGGACCTTTGCTATCAGGGTTGGAGTAGGACATATTGGATCAAGTTTGTGAGAGTTATAGGAGGATGGTCGTTTGCAGAGTGGACATTATTGGAGTAGAGCACTGTAGGGATTGGAGAGCCTTGGAGTAGTGGACACCATTGATTGGCATCATTCCAGGTTTTCTTTGTATTATTTATATTAGTAGATTTTGCAGTTACTTGGAATCCATTAGACCTGAGTGTTTAAAAGTATTGTATAGTTGTTATTACAACCATTATATATCTTTGTATTGCTAGGATTTTAGGGGTTTCCACACCATAATAAGTTTCCATGGTTATATTCTCTATTTTTCGTGTAATGGATGCATGCAATATATTTGAAAATACTCCTATATGAGCACATTGTTTATAAGAAGTTAACAACAACCTTAATGCAAATTATTTGACACATTTACACAAAGAGAAATATCAATTTTTGGATAATAAGCATAATATTTCCACCTAACCTAGTTGGAAACATTACACAATAATGCTATTTTTCTTTATTATATAAATTATCTTTTGACAAAGACTGTTCATTATCTATGTATCTAGTTATATTAAGTTTCATTGTTCAACATATATTTCCCAAACGGCAGGGACTACGCTGCCATGCAACCCATTTTAAATGTAGAAGTTCATCAAAACCTTTTTTTTTACCATCTAGAATGGATTATTTGAAGTAATGTATTAGGTACCATTTTAAAGGAATATTTAAAGCTAATCTAAGTTTAACTTGTGCTAGAGATACCTTCAAAAATTATGACACTACAAGGAGAACACCTTCTAGCAGAGGTTTTTAGTGTTACAAAATTTGAAAAACATTTCAAAAAAACCTCTGCTACAACCTCCTCCATTTGGTTGTAGAGGTTTTAGCAGATGTTCCCTATAACTAAAAAAAATTAGGTGGGTGGAGGTTGTTGTGGAGGTTTCTTTTTCGGTGATTTTCTTGTCAAAACCCACTAGTGCGTTATTGAAAAACACGCACTAGCGCATTACTATAATAAAATGCATTGATACATTAATATAATAAAAATGCATCGGTGCTTTTATAACTATTGCACACAAATTATGCCTTTTCATCATATGCAGAGCACCGATGCTCTTATAATTTCTACACATCGGTTCCTCCTTGTTTTCGTATGAAACATTGGTGCATTTTAGGATTTGTCTGCCCTGGTGCATTTAAGTTATATTTATCTCCGATGTGATCAAGTTATCCTGAGACCTAGTGTGTTTAATATAGTATGCGACCTGATGCTTGTGTAATTATTACGTATCGATATCTGTATTACCATATGCACCGAAGGGTAGTAAAATTTTGAATATTCGAGGTGAGATGTCGACGCCATTATTTTTAGTATGCATCGGTGTGTATATTATAGTAAAGGCACCCGTGTATAAATAATATTTAGAATCCCGGTGCATATAATAAACTTAACACACCGATATTTCAATTATTTTTAGTGCCCTGGTGTATATTTCAAACACAAGCATCGTACAAATTTTCAACAATAAATATTATTGTGTGTTATATCATTTACATAACAATGTGTTTTCTCAATAGTACGTACCAATGCGTTATTATAATTAATATGCATCGGTGCATATGATTCCTCAAAACACACCAATGCCTATATTATGGCATGCACTGTCTACTGAGTTCAAAAAAATATAGTTCACTAATATGTATATATTTTAATTCATTGTTTTTTACAAATTTTCAATTAATCATTTCAAAATCAAATATTTTTTTATAATAATATTGTTTTATATTTTTGTTATTGCATTTCGATACAATGATTGCATTAGTGCATTATCCAACCAATTAAACATTTGTTATTTGTAACAATGCAAATCATCCACATATTAATTATTTAGGAACACATGGTTTTACAACATTCGACAATGCAATGAAATAAGAAACCCATTTTATTTTATATGAATAAGAGACCCATTTTCATAATCAAATTGCAACAAATTTATAATTGTTACACTTATTGGTAACATGTCCTCATGCAATTGGGACAATATGTCGAGTACATTAAACAAAATCTCTGATTTTCAAAGACAAATATTCCAAAACATACAACTTGCAATAACATTCAATTATATTGATTGTCATTCATCAATTGAATTGTTGTCATTGCTCGAGCTGCCTGCATGCCTTATTTCTTCATCATTTGTAGGTGATGTTGTACTTTGTTTTTTTAACATAATGTTTTCTTGATCGACTTGTTTTTTATGTTCTTTCCCTTCATTTTCCATCTACGGACATAGAAGTAAAGTGTAATAAGTATATCTGCATTTATATATATAGTAGAATATACATGATTGTGTAAATAAAAAAACATACCTTAGCACCAAATCTTTCATAAACAATACACATTCTTTCGAAGCCATGCTTCATGAATTCTCTCAAAATCTCCTCTGTTGGTTGCATTCCACATTTTGTTTCTTGCATGTTTAATATGACATGACAAAGCATAGTCGATATAATCAAAATAAAGTTTTATTGTTTTTTCATTAATTATAAAACAAGGGAAGTTAAACAACATAGCTACTTACAAATTGTTCATTTAAACTTTCATTCTTCGACATATACTCACAACTCATACTTAAACCAATGTTTATCAATTCATGGGTTGGCTCATCTTTGTATGTTAGCACCTAGTAGAAGGCATCCATGGACAAATGTAAATTAATTATTTAAATATTAATATCACAACAAACATGAAATATTAAGAAAGGACGAAAATGTAAATACTCACAAAGTTTGTGATCAACCCTTTTATTCTGCGTCGTCATGTCTTATGTGTTGAATAGATTCTATTTGTTTTTCTTTTCTACAACAAAACACTTGAAAATTAGTATTTCATGTGATACTTAAATTCAATGTACATAAAATAATAAATAAATGACTACATACCTCTGATGCACGTTGTAGTTGGAATGACTCCTCTTGTGACACAATTATGCTAATTTATTTTAACATATTTTTCTACACTTTTTTGGACATCCTGTTACGAGGAAAATCTCTCTATGGATAGGGTAAACCACAACAGACGAAAATGACTGTAGAAATCAACTCTATCCCAAAAACATGCTATATAAACCAATATGCAAGCAAGATAAGAAAGAGGCCTACCTTGTCCAGATGTTCGATGAAGTCCATCGTTGAGCACTTTGACCCAAAGCTATATACCTACAATTAGTTCTCAAGAACCAAGCAAGGCATGCATATGGTGATAATATAAAAGGTTATCACATTAGATAGCATAATCCATTAATATACATAACAAATACGCCCATGGATAATAACTCAAATATTTGCAAGATATCAATTCGACGGGAAAGGAGTATTTCTATTAATAAATGATCAACATAAGTGAAAACATTACAGACTTCCATGTTGGCACGGTTCGGAACTGAGAAACTAAGTTCCTTCCATCTGGGCCTCCACCACTTCAATCCTCCACCAAAGGCAAGCTCATAAGAGAGAAACAATGAGGTTCTCAATCAATAAGGGAAGAGCTTGGGGGTTGAACACTGTGTTCAGAATTAAAGGACAAAGGGATGCAGACTCAATATGAAGAAAATAATTTCTCCAGAGTAACTTTGATCTCAAAGTTGAATTCTTTCTCCTTCTTCCATATCTCAGAATTGGCCCATTTATAGCCTTCAAAATGGAACTGAAGGGTCGAGTCGGAACGTTTCCAGTATATGGAAGGCCAAGGATCATATATCTCATGTTGTGACATGGAAACCCAACATTAATTTTCATTTTCATGCACAAATCTCGATGTACATGGGTTGTAATGGAGCAACCTGTGTATACGCATGATGTATAGTAGGAAATATGTGTACATGTGGAAAAATATGTATTTTTGGCTCTAGATTTTAAAAACAAGGATGATAAGTCTACATAGGGAAATGGAAAAATACCTTTTGTGCAAGATTTCATAGGGTGAGGAAAATATTGCTATAACAGATGCCCCCTAATGTGTGATTTCAAAGGAGTATCTGCGATGTCCGAAATACATTATAAACAACCCAGAAGTGGAGTGATGGGGAACTAACTGGAAGAACTAGTTTGTCATTACATTCTGCATTGACTTTGCATACATGGATGCCAATAAAATTACACTGCATATCCATGTGAAAATATACCATACAAGTGTCGGTGGTCGTGAATAGGAAAATATGAATGTGGTTACATGCAAAAAATTTGTCATAGTCACGAACAAGGCCCAGTAGAACCAGTCTCAAAACCAATCTGAAGATATCTGTATACAATGGAGTACAATCTAATCTCCCATGATCACTGAAGTCATATAGGTATTGGTCCAATGAAAAGGAAGCAACAATTCAGGAAAGTTGTGGCCACATAATGATGTCTTCAAGTATTCTACACAATCCGCCAAGGGTGCAAGTCTACATCATGTGAATAAAGGAGTTGAGGTCGAACACAATGAGATATCATTTGATTACTAGTCATTGAGGTATATCGTTAACAAACGTGAGACAACCTACCAATAATGAAATTAGGTATCAAGGCATCGAGTACATTCTTACAAGTGTGAATAAAGAAGTCAGTGTCGAACACCTGAAGAATCCATCGATCAGGAGACATTGATGTATTCCCAACTGTCAATGGTGAGAGAGCCTACCACTAATGACTGCAAGCCTCAAGGTACTCATAAGAATCTAGGTCCCATTTCCAGAATAAATGGGTTGAAGTCGATGGAAAGAGACCCACTGAAAGGAGATCATTAAGGCATCTCTCATCAGTCAACACGAGGTACAAAGCAAGAGCTTCATGATTTGATGGAAATCAAATGAACAACATGTTCATGAACCAACGACCTTGTGCGTCTTTCGCGTGTGCCAAGTACAAGCGGTGCATGAAAAAGACCCTTTGAATAGCAGCCAATGATGAAAATTGTTGACAAAGGTGAGGAAACCACCAATAAGGCTAATGTCATCCAAGACATTTCACAAATACTAATGTGTGAATAGATGTCTTATCGTCGAACACAAGGGAAACCACCCAGTCAATGACCAATGATGAAATGTCGACTACTGGGTTCAAGGTTTCCTACCAATGATGAAAGTAGGGCCAGGGTTCATGATATGACTACAGTATCATGTGATTATGAGACAAACTGAGGGTATGGCCGACATGCAAAGTCAAGAGCTCTGAGAAGTGGTCGACACAAGTTGATAGACTTCCTTTTAACAAGAGCATGAGACATATGGAGGACTCTAACAACATAGACCCAATGATGAAACCAGGAGATGTAGGAGGCATCAATGAAACTCTCTATAGGGACTGGAAGAGTAACCAATCGATAGAGAAGACTCTGTAACGAGCTCATCTTGCTAAGGCCATGCTAATCCCAAAATTATGGTGATGAATGGACTCAACATTCATTTGTCTATGAAAAAACAAAAAAATATGGGCGAGAAGGGAGTATTATCTTATGTTGGCAGCAATCGTGTCACCTTTGAACAGAGAACAGAGGAGGAAATGAGTGTCGCAAGTAAGAAAAACTAGTTCCAGCAGTGAAACATACCTATGCTCAATGTAAGGAGATGCATGCAGGAGATGGACAATTGGGGGAATGTTCCCTCCTAGGTATAGGGTGTCAAATTGTGAAGGATATAAACAAGGCTCTGCTTGGTTGAGGATGCAAAAAATGTTGAGGCAAACGGTTTACAACGCAAAGCGAGAACTGGCTATAGGCTCAATACTGCAAGTGAGGGCATGAGATGAAATCACAACATAATGCCAAAAAATGTCCTTTTTTATGTCTTTTAGTCTACTTGGTGTGAAAAAAGGATAAACTTGTGCCAAATAGACGTCCTTTCAAATCCAATTTATGAGTGTAAAATAAACAAGTTCACTCGGAAATATTTTTTCTTTTTGAAGACAAGTATGAAAAGATATTAATTGGGACTCATGACCTTTCAAGTCCAACTTAACGAGTGTGAAAGGGACAAATCACTCAACAATCTTTTCGCTTTTTTGAACAAGTTGGAAAATATCTTAACTCGGACTCGTTTGGGAGATTCTAGGCGGAAAGTCACAAGGGAGGCCAAGGCTTCCGTGCTAGACTTCTGTGAAATGTCAACATCTTATGGATAGCCAACATAAGCTTGGGAAAACCCAAGTGAATATCCTTTGACCATATTTCCCACCATTATTGGACACCTCAAAGATAGCTGAACAGTTGAAACCAACAGAACCCAACCCCTAATGCATACAACAGGAATCTAGTGATCAGATTGTGGAAAAATGAATCAAGGTCACTCGCTAGTAAAGGATCCATCTTTATCGAGTTTTCAAAGCAGGGCAGTTCCTGCACCAAGGCAAGTGGTTCACCCATGGCCAAATTCAGCAAAAATTTCCTCATCTGATGGGGGAACTGAATGCAATGGAGACCATTTCTTCCTAAGAGTGAAGGATTGATAAAGATGGATGTCGGTGGCCTCCCTCCTATTCCAAATGGCTCATTTTGGCAGTTTTTTCCCTAGTTTTCGAGTCCCTGACTTGCGGGGTCGTTTTGAGGCCCTAAACAACGTTTTTTAGGGCTCGCCACAGTCAGAATGACCTTTGATAGATAGCAACAAAATGTGTAGTCCTAGGATAGAAATTTCCAACAGGCTATTATGCGCCTAAACATAGATCATATGCAAAAGTTATGACCTCGAGAAGTTGATGTACTAACTTACCTAAACGGGGCCCACGTGACTTTTGGCGCTTCATCTCGTAGGGTTAGGTTTTTTGGATGTCTAGGGTTTTTGACATTCCTATTTATTGTAAAAAGGCCTTCAGAGCCTCATTGTAATCATCTTCTTGTGAATGAGTGTATCCGTCACATCTCTTCTCAGAGATAAGTCACCACCATTCTAGCAAGCTTGTTTCCACTGCATTTTACAGTTTCAACTTATTTTCTTGTTGAATAGAAACCAATTTTGTTATATATATGTTATTCTGTGTTAAGCATATTTTGATAATAATCTGTATTCATTTTGTTCTGCAAATATATTCTGGATCAACCTATCTCGATATACATAGAGCTCATTGTGTTTATTACAGGGCTACCATCTTGGGGGGAGAGTCTCGTGCAGTTCCTCGATGACAAGACAAAGGAGAATGCACTGGCGAAGGAGATGAAGAAGACATATGGCACAGAAAGAGGGCCAGGCATAATCATCATTAAGCACATCAGTGACACAGCAAAAAGGTTATCCACCAAACTCATGGTGTGTAAGTTTCTCAGGAAGTGCCACAAGGAGGAAGATCCTCCTTATTTTCGGGTCCCTGACTTGCGGGGCCGTTTTGAGGCCATAAACAACGTTTTTTAGGGCTCGCCACAATCAGAATGACCTTTGATAAATAACAACAAAATGTGTAGTCCTCGAATAAACCTTTCTAACGGGCTATCATGTGCCTAAAAGAAGATCGTATGCAACACTTACGACCTCAGGAAGTTGATGTACTAACTTACCCAAACAGGGCCCACATGAATTTTGGCGCTTCATCTCCTAGGGTTAGGTTTTTTGGATGTTTAGGGTTTTTGACATTCCTGTTTATTGTAAAAAGGAATTTAGAGCCTCATTGTAATCATCTTCTTGTGAATGAGCGTAGCCATCACATCTCTTCTCGGAGATAATTCGCCACCATTCTAGCAAGCTTGTTTCCGCTGCATTTTACAGTTTCAACTTATTTCCTTGTTGAATAGAAACCAGTTTTGTTATATATCTGTTATTATGTGTTAAGCATCTTTTGATAATAATCTGTATTCATTCTATTCTGCAAATATATTCCAGATCAACATGTCTCGATAGACATAGAGATTATTGTGTTTATTACAGGGTTACCATCTCGGGGGGAGAGTCTTGCACAGTTACTCGATGACAAGACAAAGGAGAAGGCGTTGGTGAAGGAGATGAAGAAGACGCATGACATAGAAAAAGGGTCACGCGAAATCATCATTAAGCACATCAATGACGTAGCAACAAGGTTGGCCACCAAAATCATGGCGTGCAAGTTGCTCAGGAAGTGCCACAAGGAGGAAGTCCCTACCAGGGTCGTCACAGCTACAGCACAGTGCACGGAGGGCACTATGCTCAGCTGGGCCCCGTATTTATTGAACCTGTTCCTTGAGGACTACAAATACACACAGGACCTGGGGACAGAGTTTCACTACTCTTGGCTACTCATCTTCATCACCTTGGTCGGATAGAGGGAGCATAAGTATACATAATTTTGCGAGCGAACCACTTGTTGCCACGCAATGCGGTACATATCATTGGGGATCACTTCGGACTCCAAAACCAGAAGTGAAAATGCAGGCATGTTCACAAGGCATTACAACGACCTATAGGAAAGCATTGCCAACACTTGGTGGAGTAATCCATAATTCGTCACGCAATATCAGGACATCGCCAACGTCAAAGAGACGAGGCATACAGTATGGATCCAAGCATGGAGGGATCCCCAGAAGGAATGGATACAACTGCAATATTGCGTCAAAGAAGAGGGCATAGCGATGGCCATCAAGGATTGGCAAGATGACTGGAGAGTTCCAGTTCTGATTCAAGATATTCCCGCGCATAAGGAGACTGATGCAGGGCAAGAATAGACACTTGTAGGAGATAAAACTATGCCCAAAAATCCAAATCAGAAGACGACACAACAAAATAAAGGGGGTGTGTCAAAGAAAGGTACCCAGGTGGTGAAAAAGGACACCACCCAGGCACCGCAGGAACAGGAAAAAGAGGCTAAGACAGCAACGAGGACCAGATCAAGTGCTACCCAACAGGAACAAGGCCAAACCAAGATGCCGATCATACACATTGGGGGTGTGCGCAAGAGGGTTAAGGCGCACAAAACACCACTGGAATATAAAATCATCAAGGACAATGCAGACCTCGTGGCCAAAAGAGTCCACTGGGAAGTTGAGGACTTTGAATATGCCTAGCACCAAAGGGACCGGATTCAGGACGAGTTGGCCGACATGAGGCAGCTCCTAGAGAATATTAGAGAAATGTAGAGGGTGGGTAGAGGAATAGAGTCGGTCCCCGTGACACAAGAAGCAGGAGCAAAGGCTGCGTCGAGGGAGTAGGATATGATCTAGACGATAGCACAAGAGAGCTCGAATTTTCACATTACACCCAGCATGTTGCGCATGGATGAGATTGTAGGCCAGACACCCTTGAAATATTTGGCACAAATACAATTGGTAATGGGGTGGATACCAACCAAGGCACTATATAAACTGCAAGTTACTGTCGTGCAAGAGGTACAGTTGCGCGCACACACAGACGCAACATAGTTGCAATACACGAAGGACAACAAAGAAGAGTTGGAGTTGGTGCTCAAGAAAGTAAAGCTCAAGACCAAATACGAGAAATATCATGCGGATAGGCTCGAGCAAGGATTGGTTGTAGCCTATGACAGAATTCCAAGGAGCGTGACATAGCAGAGCCCGCGACAACACAAAAAATTGATCATATTTTGAAAATAATCGATCAATACAGGCAGGAGATCAACAACCTTCAGGAACAACTCATCCCTACCACTCCCTCAGAGGTGAAGGAACAAAGGAAGCAGGAAGAAGCAGGAAATATGGAGGAAATGGAACGATAAGTAAACATACTTGTCGACTTGTTCAATAGAGAAGCACAACTATGGACAAAGTTGGAGGAGGATCAACAAGTCTAGCAGTGGGACCAGGAAGAGGAAAAGATAAGAGCAACTATCCAGGACCTCAAGCAGAGGAAGAAAACGATGAAGATCATTGAGTGCCTCAAAGGCATACAAGACATGAAGAAACTGCAAGCATAGATCATAGTTGTGCAGACACGGACGAAGGATTGAAAAGATCAAATGGAACCTCTCCAAGAGCTAGCATCAAAAGTTATTGCACAGGCAGAGGAGGAAAATAAGAACATGGCACAAGCTCGGGTAGAGTGCGCAGGAATGATCAATGAGGATATTACAACGCAAGTATTGGACGCGCTCAAAGAAAAGACCGCGCAGGCTCAAACACAAGCAAGGGAACTCACAAACAAGTTCCATACTCTCGCAGGAGTTGTTGAAGAAGCACACAAAGCTTAGGTGGCTCGGGATGAGCCACATGTCAGTGTTGGGGTCCTGTTGGACACAGACATAGTCAAGGGAAAAGGCTATTTTTGGGAAGAGAAACATGAAAGGAAGAAAGGAAACTTGGAAGGAAAAGAAGCATGTGCGAGGGAAGCATGCAAGGAATACCTAACGGTGCTAGGGTTGGGGTTTTTGCAATGTATTGTAATGGATGATGAGCCAAGAATATAAATAAGTAGTACTTATAGGATAGACGAAAGAACATAGGGTGGAAAAAGGAAGATGAAGACGACGAGAAAAGATGGAAGGGAAGAGAATTATAAGAATTGTACCATTCCATAAGCTGGTGAGCTAGAGAAGCAGTGAGAAACTCGATCCCGAGGGTTAGATTGCAGGCTAAGGAGCCTGGTGCGATCTAGTAAGCCTCGTAGGGATCGAGGAGTCAGTTGAAAGTGTATGACCCAAAATTGTAAATACATGCGACATGACATATTATTGAACCACAATAAAGAGCTTGAGAGCCAGATCTTTGTGGACGTATCCCAAGAGGGGGTGAACCATGATAACACATGTGTTATGTGATTGAATGTATGTGTCTCTATTATTATTAAGTGTTGAATGTTAGATAAATGAATGAAGTAACCAGTTAGATCTGATAGTTCACATGCATGAATAGAATGACTGTTATAATCAGATGTTGGAATGAATACGTAAGGACTACAAGATATAACCACAGATCTCCACTCATTCCTAGGTTGCGAAAACCTGAGTATTGCAGCCACCCATAGAGATATCTCGGGTGAGACTATGTAGTACACCCTGTGTGTTGTGTTGCCTTATGGTTTACCAGAGGGATCGATAGTTTTAGAGGGGTTTTGTTGGGAGCTTATTAAATCTGAACCTGGGTCAATCTAGGACAATAAGGTAGGATCAAGATAGATAAATGATAAATTAGAAGAGTAGAAAGCCAATAGAGTTCCACAAAGTGCCATAGGGGTAACCATGTAAAGCGTTGTAACACACTTATGTTAGTCTTATATTCAAGCGATATATTTATTATGTGTTTGATATTGTGCAGGTCTTCAATTATTTCAAGAGAAGCAATTCATCATTCTCAAGACCTAACTGGGTGAGCATCTAGAATTTTTATATTTTATTCTCTCATCTATTTCCAGCAACCATCCCCTTGCGCCTTCAGCCCCTTCTTACCATGAAATGAGGTACATGCCCTTCTTGGGTCACTAAAGTCAAAGGGCCTAGAAGAGGGCATTATGATGGGAGTGTAATGAGAGAAAAGTGGTAAGTATGGTTGGGAATGGTATGATAACCTCTCAAGGGATCCCCAGTTGCGACCCTTCCCTAAAAATTGGCCACTTACTAGGAAATCTATGACACTCACCAACGTGAAACAGGGTCAAAATCATAATGTACAAGCGATCGTTCTATAATCAAAAGCATCTTAAATACAACATGTTTAAATGCCTCAAATATTAGGGTGATTACTTGCCATAATATATGACTTGTACTGCATGGAGAAAGACCCATATGCCTTCCAGAAGCTAGCTGGTGTGGTGGATGCAGTGACAATGGATCCAAAATGTGGTGATAAAGTGGGTTTCCATATGATCAATTGGACACTCCTAGTCATGTGGTTTCTCGGCACTCCATATCTGCAACCTGAGGGCCTTGAGACGTGGTCTCCTTAGTTATCCCACAAAATGGGGACAAAAATAATTATTATTGTATTTACCCTAAGGAGATTCACCTGATAAAAGTGAGGCACACCTGTGTGTAATGTTCAACGACACGGGTACAATTTATTCAGTGTGTGTATTTTTTATTATAAAGTATGGTTGTGCTTTTGAATATTGGCGCACCAGTGCTTTATGTTTCATGTATGCCCCGTTGCAGTTGGTTAAACTGGGTGCATCGCTATGTTAAACTTTATATATTGTTGAGATAGTGGTGTGGTTAATGAAGTGAAATGTACCAGTGCGGGTTGAATCCAATTGTGTGCCACCTGTGGGGCATTTCGAATGACACACTGCATTGTTTTTATAATTTACTATGGTGCTCTTGCTTGAGCGATATCGTTGTGTACATATATATGAGATGCATTGATGGCAGTTCTCACTATGAATTTAACACATTATTCACTACTTCGGGGTGAGTCGAAGTATTCAGGCATACCATGCAAAATTGAATTTTTTTTTTGGAAAAAATGGCAAATTTCAAGCTAAATTCAAATTTTGATTGGATGAAAATGCAAATAGAAAGGTAATAAATAATTTTCCTCACCTCTTATGTCCCAAGGAGGCATGGTTGCACCGTTGAGAGAAAATGAAAATTCGTTGTAATTTCCAAAATTTGGAAATGTGTGGAATCTACTAATGGAGATATCCAAGTTGGTGTAGAGCACTAGAAACAAGGAATCTTAGGAAGGAAGGTGAGCATCAATGCTTGCTTGAGAGTTTGGAAGCACGAGATGCACTGTAATAATGAAAATAGATTTGGTAGTTTTTTTTATTTACTCTATCATGATGCATTTGACGATAGTTAGGCACACCGGTGAGCAATGTTCAATGACACATGTGTGATTTATTCAGTGCGTTTATTTTTTATTATTGAGTATGAAGGTGATTTTGAACATTGATGGACCGATGTGTTATTGTTAATGTACACACTGGTGCGTATACACCTTACCGACAAAAACCTTCAGCTGCCCACCTCCACTCTGAACAGTGACGGTGTGTTTGAACATTTAAGCCCCAGTGGCGTATGTTTTAGGTGCGCACCAATGCGTATGTACCTTAAAGGTGCACCAAAAAGAAAAAGAAAAAAATCTTCGCAAAAACCTTCAACCGCCCTCCTTTGCTAACAACCTCCATTATAAACAACTAAGGGGTAATTTTTTCATGGAGGTTCTCTAAAAACCTCTGCAAGAAGGTGTTCTCCTTGTAGTGTGAAGGTCATATTGTTGGAATCTTTTATCAATTCGTTGATCGTAAGACTAAAAATGAATCAAAATTTATATCTTTAATTAGTGGTATAAAGTAATCACTTTAACAAATCTTTAAAAGGAAGGTGAGAAGTCAAATCAATTCTTAATAATTTTAGTAGGAAAATTGAAGACCTCTATATGGAAATATCTAGTCATATCATTTGGATCAAGTTAGCTAGTTGTTAAGAGTATATAAGATAACAAATTTATCCTTGTAAAGAGAACTTCCAATTAGTTATTTTATTATTCAAAGAATAGGTTTTTTTCCAATAAAGGATTCAAAACTATGTTCTTTGAAAACCTCTCTCTTATGGAATCAAGCCACAAAAAAACATCCTTCAGCTATATCCTAACCCTAGTACCCATAACACCCCACCCTTGAGTTTGTTGTCAACCTTAGCCTAGGTGTTCATGCAACATTCAACTCCTCCCATTTTTCTCTTATTTACTTTGCTCACTTCTGAATCTCCTTCATGCATGTCGTCGTTATATGGAAACATATTCTCCTACAAGGGGATGGTACATCTAATCTAGAGCCTTCCATAATAATCTAACAATTAATTCCTACCCCCTTATTAATAATGTTAAGGGACAACACCCACCACCTTTCATCCTTAACCATCTGTCTCATTTTCTCTATGTTTTCACTCTGTACAACCTAACTCTTTTACTTTTTTCATTTTTGATGGAGAATAGTCAAGCATTTGGTGAGAAAGGTCGTAAGAACCAAGCCTTAGGCAATTGAAACTCCCTAATTTACAATGGGTGAACAAACACCTAACCTTCTCAACTATTGGGGTTGTTCAATACATTTATGGAGAAATATGATCAGGGATGATTATAAGGATGGAAATTTATTTTAAAATGTAGAAAACTTGGCGAATCTTACTAAGGATGTAATATTTTTGTAAAAATATTTAAATTTATAAGGATTTTATATAGCTTTTATAAAATTTTGGCGATTTTTAAGGTAAAATAATTTTATGCTATAGAATTTGGGCTAATCATTTTTAAAATAACGAATCTCGTTTTTGGAAAACCCATGAAAAATTAGCCCATGAGTGAAATTTAGCCCCTAAAATCATCCCTAAATATGATCACAATTCTATAACCAAGACTCTTGAGAGGTACTCTCGTATCCATGTATCTAATGAGTGAATCCTACACTCTCTAAGGTTGTGTGAAAATTCTGAGAGAAAGGGATAAGTTGTAAACTCAAAAATGGTCTTGGTTTGAAAAAAAACTTACATTAGTTGCATGTTACAATGAGAACCATGGATGTCCATGAACCTTGATAAATTGTTGATGCTTTTAAGAAGAACTTCCCTCGTGGATTGGAGGGCCTAGTGGAGGAAGTATTAAGTCACCAACAACCTAGTTTTATTGAAGATGAACTTGCACCTATCCAACAAGGAAAGATCCCAAATGAAAAATGAGATTTTTTTTATGAGAGTAGTCTAAACATTCTACATTTTTAGTCTCTTATGGGCACATTTTTCCAACCAATTTTGCTCAAAATTTGGCCAAAAATTTAGAAACAAATAATAGAATTGTAGATATCAGTGGTTGAGATTGCACAATTCGAGTGCAATAGGGATTTTCAAACCACCAAAATCATTTATACATTCAAAAATGTAATTTAAATAATGAAAAATTACAATCTCACCAAAAATTACATAGCCAACTCATTCTTGATGTATAAAGAAACCTACTACTCTCCCTAATTAGATTTTGATGTTTTGTTTCTACTAAAATTATGTATGGAGCATAAAACATGTTTTGGTCTCGATGCCCCTTTATCTTGAAAATGTCTATACATAGGGTGAATAGACTATGCCACATAATACATAGGGTGAATATACTATGCAACATATATTAGTGTTTTGAAGTAAAATTTTTGTTCTATATTATTGCAAGTATAAATTGTGCTAACCTAGAGTGTATGAATCTCTCCTTGAGCTTTGTTAGCAATATGCATCACATTAATAATGTCTATTGTTGAAAATGTTTCCCAATGATTGAGTGGTATCAACTTTAGGCATGTAAATTCATAAGAGGTTGGGTTTAACAAAGTTCCATGTGGCCTTATTTGACTTCATGGGGAGTTGTTTGTAAACTAGTACGAGGTTGAACTCGACAAAGTTCTATATGGTCTTATGGAACTCG
This sequence comes from Picea engelmannii, assembly GCA_009831015.1. Lineage (NCBI taxonomy): Eukaryota > Viridiplantae > Streptophyta > Pinopsida > Pinales > Pinaceae > Picea > Picea engelmannii. Next base: position 17,771 of record ML819149.1, on the reverse strand, counting down.
GATACAGAGTAGTTAAATCTCCTTTAATACTATGTTAGAAATTAGTTTTTGATGAAGTTTCACTAACCTTATATATGGAAACAAGGAACTTATGAAGCTAAAATTGTAAATAATAAGCTTAAAAACATAAACTAAAAATAGAGAATATAATTCTTATTTTATAGATGGTAAACTTTTATAGATTTACAAAGGATCCAATGACTTTATTAACAAGGCTATGCTATGGCATATATATACCTGCAGAAATAGTTTGGAAATTAACATTTATATTTGTAGAAATAGTTTGGAAATATAAATGCTACTACATTCCAATATAGTAAACTATATTACAATATAACAAACTACTGCATTACAACACAACAAACTACTGCATTACAACATAGATGCATATTCAAAAAATATAGTAAAACAAAGTAAATGCTTATTCAAAGAACAAAGTAGAGTGAGTTACTTATCAGTGATATTCTGGATTTATATATTATTATAATCTAAATTTTATCATCAAGATAAAATTAAAAAACAAAAAATTAAAATTATAAAAATATAAAATAATAATAAATAAATCATTATTATACCTAAATAAATTATTATAAGCAATTCCTTTCCTTGTTTTAAGGATCAAGATTTATTTTCACGTATTTTACCTTACCAATAATCAACGATCTTTTCTTTCCTTTGAATTATTTTGCACAATTGAATTTACCATGAAACCTCCCAGATAACAAGTCGGACTGCAAATGCAAAAAACTATCAACTGCATCCTCATTACCCGACCCACTGCAATTCAAAAGAAAAGATAACGGGTTAGTCACTCGTTAACTTTACTTTACTATCAACTGCATCCTCATTACCCGACCCACTGCAATTCAAAAGAAAAGATAACGGGTTAGTCACTCGTTAACTTTACTTTACCCAGGTTAACAGGTTAATTGCAGTTTGTTTTACCTTTTATTAATTTTAACCAGGCTGTGTTTGTTACACCGAAAGGCGTATATCTATTGACAATGGGCAGATTTAATATGGGTTTAGTGCTTAATAAGTTTTCTATGGACAGGATTAAATATGGCTGGAATATTCTTAGTAGTCACACAAAATAAATGGCTGTGATTTCAATCATTAACTTCCTAGCTATTATAAAGACATCAATTTATGTGTTTACTTTTTTACATTTACCTAATCATATTTAAAAATTACTTTGATAGCTAACTGATTGCCACATAAGTGATTAACATAAATTAAAATATTAACACCAGATAAATGAAGCCCAACAGTTTATTTGTTAATAGATAATAAAATTTAATATATCTTTTTAAAGATTCATTTCATCTTCTCAACCTTTTGGCGTTCACCAGCAACTATTTTGCTCCTGTGCTAGTTTTACCTTTTATTAACTTTAACCAGACTGACGAATCACTTATGTCAAGGCATATTTTCATGAAGAGTCGTCGGCCGGCCATAAGAGGTTTATTTTAACAACCAATGGGATGGTCGGAAAAAAAGTTTAAATAATTAAAATAAATAAAAAATATATGTTGACAAAGTGTAACATTACAAAACTGCACAAATTTTTGGTCAATATCTGAATTAATATGAGTCAATGAGTGAACTCAACCCTATATACCAGCCTTTCGGCAGGTATAATAAAGTAGTCAACTTAAGGTATTCATAAAAATGACTATTCAACTAGTTAAGATGGATGTGCCATATCAATTTCAATGTTGTATATGAGATAGTCAAATCACTCCATTTATTTTTAGTGACTATGTTTTTTTATAAAATTTTTAATATTAAATAATTTATATTATTTTAAAATGGATCAAAATTATCAAGAGAACTTTTTTCATTCAATGTTATATATATGAAGTATTCAAATCACCCCATTTTAATGAGGATATTTTTTTTTTTTTTTAATATTAAATAATTTATATTATTTTAAAATGGTTCGAAACCATCAAAAACAACGTTTTTTAATTGAAAAAAATTCCCAACACATTTAAAACTTTGGAAAACATATACCAAATGAAAAGAGTAAGATGATTGCCCCTTATCTCGCGCCTCCCCATGCATTATTAATCATTTAGCATTACAAAGATTGTGTTATAGTGGACATTATGGGGATTTGGGATTTGCTGTCAAGCTCCTATTACACTTGGAAAACATCACTATGCAAAAAGGAAAAGCAACCCACTGGCTATGCTGTCATGGCTATGCTGTCAAGCTCCTATAATTTGAGCGCTTTTATGACGGAGGCCTTGTAGTTTGACACCATTTTCAGCACAGAATGGCGAATAATACATTATTTACATGATAAACTGAAGTAGCTATAGGAAGAAAGGAATGCTCTAGGTTAAATGTTCTACGAAATGATGATTTTTTTGGGGATATTTTTTTGATATTCAGCAAGAAATTGTTAAATTAGTAGATCAACACTCGGAGAAATTGGTGCAGGAAAATAGCATATTCACTTACACTGCCACTGCAAAGTCAAGGACCTGGGTAAAGGCCACATGGCCAAGTAGAGTTATGTGATTTTCATGAAATGTGCATGGATGTTCAGAGTTATGGCTTTGTCTAATTGTTCTATGTTTTGGTTCTTTTAGTTGGAATTTGGCCACATGAATCTTCACCAAATCACAATTTTCTGTTGTTTAAATTGTATTTCTGAATGTAAAAATGGATTCAGCATGCTTAAAAACACTGGAGCATTGGGATTATACAGAATTAACCACTCAAATATGCAGATCCAACAATTTCTAGCAGATTTCCAATAAAGATGACCTAAAAATATCACCCCAAAAAAACAAAAAACAAATTGAGAATTTTTTTTTTTTTAACTGGCTAAAATTTCACTCTTATCTTTTTTTTTTTAATTTTGATAATTTGGATTTTTTAAATAAGTTAAAAATTTAAATAGCAAAATTCCAGTAATCAATGAAAGACAACTTTTATTAACTAGGTTAAATTATTTTTAATAATTTTGATAATTTGGATTTTTTAAATGAGTTAAAAATTTAAATAGCAAAATTCCAGTAATCAATGAAAGACAACTTTTATTAATCAGGTTAAATTATTAGAAAGTGGAATTTAAAAAATAAATATTCAATTTGCCATTCTCCATCCCATTTCCAAAATAAAATTAATCAATTATTTTTAAAATAAAGAGAAAATATTTATAAAATGAGTTGATAGTAATACTTGGTCAATGCATTTTGACCAGGAATCTAAACATATAACTAAAAGACATAGTTTAAACATTCTACTTTTTGGTCTTTTTTATGCGTTTTTCAGCTTGTTGAATCTATTTATGCATTTAAAAATGAGATTTAAACAACATAAAATTGTGATTTCTTCTAGATTTGTGTGGTTGGATTCCCATTAAAAAAACAAAAAACATAGAACAATTACCAATATCAATTTTTTATTTTTTGATAATTTGGATTTTTTTAAAATAGATTAAAATTTTAAATAACAAAATTTCATGATCAAAGCTCCTATCAATTAAGTGGAATTATAATTTTCAATAAAATTCTTATCCAATTTAGAGAAAAAATTAGACATAAAAATGACACACATCCTCTCTCTCCATATAAGCACGTTCTTTGATGATCAATACTCTTGTTAACCAGGAATGGTCAAATGTACACCAAAATTGTTTTTTGATTTTTTATTTTTTTTAAATATGACTAATCAAATTTACATTCATTTCAAAAGTTGTTTTTCATATTTCATTACTCTTTTTATCGAACTTACACTAATCTCTACTCTTTTTTAAGTAATTATTAAATTTATACCCCTTTCTAAAATTATTTTTTGATATTCAATTTTTTTTCTCACTAATAATCATCAAATTTACACCAACTTCTAAAAATAGTCATTATTTCTATATTAAATTTCAAAATTGTTTATAAACCCACCAACTTCTAAAAATAGTCATCATTGCTACATTAAATTTCAAAATTATTTATAAACCCACCAACTTCTAAAAATAATCATCATTCCTACATTAAATTTCAAAATTGTGTATAAACCCTCTTAATTATTTATTTACAAGTTAATTACTTGTACTTTTCCAATAAGTTGTTATGTAATGTATCACTTTTCCTATTTTTTTACCTACACATACCTTCACTCATTACAATTTAACCTTTTACTCAAAAACAATTAAATTTTTTTATATCAACAAAGCAATATTTATTAAATTAAAAATAATAAAAACTTAACCTCTACACTTTTAAAAACCACACAAAAGAATAGTATCTTATGTTCATCTTCCATCTTTTTACCAAGGAATTTGCACCATGCTTTTCCTTAATGAAAACCTAACCTTATCAACATGTGATAGTGGTTTATACCATGATTTATTAAATACAAAATACACAACACAAAGAGAGGAAGAGACACTTATGAGTTTAATTGCTCATTTTGTCTATTTGGCTTTGTTCATGTATAGATAAATGAGACATACAATTTCATTAGAATGAAAAGCCAAACATTTTAGTAACCTTTGTGGACGACTAAATGGTGTCATTTATTTCAACATTATTTCCCTAACACTCCTTTTTAAAGGAGAAATGAATTCTCTACTTTCCTTAACACTCCTCTTTAATGGAGAAATGAATTCTCTACAACTCTTTATTGGCTTCTACATATTTCAAATTTTGCCTTTCCACGAGGCTTGGTAAAAACATTACCCATATTATCATCATTATTATAATAGATTAAGTCAATTTCCTTTCACTGCATCTTCTCTATTACAAAATGATGGTGTATCTCAATATACTTTGATTTGACATGGTACACAGGATTGTTGGCTAATTTGATGGAACTTTGGTTATCACATTTGATCACTATTGACATTTTTTTTTCTTCACCCACATATTCAAGACTCCGCCTCAACCAAACTACCTCACAAGTAGCATCCCTTTCAGGTATTGAATGACTCTTTTCACTACTTTCTAGTGGCTTTCATGAGGCTTAGCCATGAATTGACTAAGGATGTCGACTAAGTATGTAATGTCTAGTCCGGTAGTGGTTGTTAAGTTTTTACTGTTGTTATTCGGTTATTTCCAAATTTCATGAGCATTCAACACATTTCCAAAACAACAACATAAAGAGGATCATTGAAAGAAACACAATCACAAGGTACACAACATTTTATCCTGGGAAACCCTCATGGGGGAGAAAACCCAACAAAAACTTTTTCAATAATAGATTGCCAATACAATGCCAAGACTAAGACCAAAATACCAAAGATAAACCAAGACTGAGCATGCACCTCTCTTCTCCTTCCTCATGCAATTGCAACTGCATTCAAGATATGCGCACTAGATGAATGAGTGTGAGTGTGTTCAAATGAGGCACCATCCTCACATATAAATACAAGTTGAGGAGGTGTTAGGATTATGTATCTTCACTTGGCGGGGCTGACTTATCCTATAAGTGGTTAAAACCACTTTATAATTACTAGGGGTCGACTTTACAAATACCACTATACAAATGTAGTTTGACTAATCCACAAAAGGGGATTTGATCTTATATAAGACCTGGCTTGATCAATCCGCAAAAGGGGATTTGATCTATAAAATAATAACTCAAATATAATTAGAATATTCTTCGAAGTTACAAAATTCCAACACTCCCTCTTAATGAGAAGGGTATTCTACTGACATGACTCAATACAACATCATCAAGAGAAGGAGAGGGCATCATCATCATCAACATCTGGAACACTGACTGGCAAAACTATAAATCATCAAAAGTTTTTCTCATCATCAATATCATCATCATTTATAGCATGGAGATGAAACATCAACATCAATAGCACGAAGTTGGAACAACAACATCATCAACAACACAAAGCTGGAACAACAACATCATCAACATGTGGCAACAGAATGAGGCAGGTGCATCAACAACAACATTTGTGGTACTATGATAGACCATCCTTATTGGACCTTCAGGATCCGCCCATGAATCATAATATTCCCAGGATATAAAATCCTAGCAAACTACCATGTGATACTTTGATAGAAAGTCCTTATCGGACCTTCGAGATCTGCCCAGGAATCATAATATTCCCTAGGATATAAAATATTAATGGAGATACCACCACTGACCACAACTAGCATATACATGCATAGGTACTCTGACAGACCGTCCTTATCGGACCTTCGGGATATGCCCAGGGATGATCAATCCCCTAGGATATAAAATCCTAACGGAGCTACCAGTTGTTGGTTAGGATACCATAGTATCATCAACATCACTCCCCCTTTCGAGGGAGGTCCTTTCGGACTACACCAAGATTGTCTTGGAAGTACTCAAACTTCACACGAGACAGAGGCTTGGTCAACACATCTGCAACCTCCACATATGTGCCAACATATTGGAGCTTTACAACTCCTCTCTACACCATATCACAAATGTAGTGGTACCATATCTCTATGTGATTTGACTTATCATGGAACACTGGGTTCTCCGTCATCTTTATACAACTCTAGTTATCACATAGAATCACGATTGTTTCCATCTCCAAATCGAACAGACCTACCAACAACTTCCGAAGCCATATGGCTTCACAACTGGTGGAACATGCTGCAATGTACTCTGCTTCTGCCGTGTTGAGAGAAATACTGGATTGCTTCCTTATTTTCCATGAAGTCATGGCTGAGCCCAAACTAAAATAACATCATGAAGTTCTCTTTCTGTTTGAAGCACTTCCAACCCAATCTGAATCAATATATCCATACAGTTTGAAGTCATGATCTCCAATATAATAGAGACCGTAATCCAACGTACCCTTAAGGTATCTCATCACATGCTTTGCAGTTACAAGGTGAACACGTCTGGGCTCCACCAGATACTGACTCAAGGTGTTCAAAACAAAACATATATCTGGCCTGGTATTCGTCAGATACATCAACGATCCAATAATATGTCTGTATAGAGTAGCATCAACCAACTCTAACAAACTATCAACCAAGAGCTTCAAATTCGTTTCCATGGGTGTGTTCATGGATTTACATTCCAACATGTCAAATCTCTTCAGTATTTCAACTGCATACTTCCCTTGGTTAAAGAATATCTTCTCTGGGATCTGTCAAACTTCAAGACCTAAGAAATAATGTGTCGAGCCTAGGTCTTTCATCTCAAACTCTGCAACAAGCTTCTTCTTGCAATCTATGAGGAGTTTTTCTTCTCCTGTCAAGAATAAATCATCTACATATAATAGCAATATAATTGGCTCATCATTCATAACCTTGAAGTATAGGTTAGGATCAACTTTACTCTTGGTAAAGCCCAAGCTTGTCAATAAACTGTTAATTTTTCCATACCAAGCTCTAGGAGCTTGTTTCAACCCGTACAGATCTTTCTTCAACCTGCAGACATGAGTCTTCCTATATTCAAATTCAAACCCTTGTGGTTGTTCTATATACACTTCTTCTTCAATAAAATCATTTAAGAAGTTTGTTTTCACATCCATTTGGTGCAACTTCCACTTCATTTTGGCTGCAAGAGCTATGATGGTTCTAATAGAAGTGTATTTGGCTACAGGATCAAATGTTTCTTCATAGTCAATACCTTGATTTTGAGAAAATCCACGAGCCACAAATCTTGCCTTATGTTTTTCAATACTTTCGTCTGTTGCATGCTTTATTTTGTATATCCACTTGGAAGATACCACATCTTTGTTATTTGGTATGAGAACTACTTCCTATATATCATTCTTCATAATGGATTGGTATTCTTCTGTCATGGAGTCCATCCATTCTTTATTTTGAACAACGTCCTCAAAGCAAGTAGGTTCCTTTTCTACGAGATCACACATCAACGCCATATAGTTGGAGAATGGCTTAGGCTTCTTTCTTGGTCTCATGGTTCCTTCTGGGGCATCATACTTCTCTACATCTTGAATAAGTTCTTTCACCCAAGTTGGCTTTCTCTTGTGAGAGATCGTCATACGGGGAGGTTCTTGAGATTCTATCATATCATGATCTTCTGGAATCTCATCATCAGGGTTAACTACAACTTCCTTTACGAGTTCTGCAACTCTGGGAACTACTTGTTCTTCTTCATATACTTCTTCAAGATGACATTTCCTTGATCTTTTAAGTGTTGCATCTTCATCAAAGGTTACATCTCTCATGATCTCAATATGATGGTAACCTGGTATGTAAATTCTAAAGGCCTTAGAGACCTCACGATATCCAACAAATATTCCCTTATTTACTGAAGGATCCAACTTAGTTCTCTTTTCTTATGGAATGTGTACAAACACTGGACAACCAAATATTTTTATATGACTTACTTCTGGCTTCATTCCGATGAACATTTGTTCAGGGGTTTTGAATCCAAGTGCACTATGGGATAATATATTCTAGACATACACTGTTGCTCTTGTTGCTTCAGCCCATAAGTGCATTGGAAGATCTTGATCGTGACTCATAGTCTTTACTGCTTCCATAATTGTTCTATTCTTTTTTTCTGCTACAACATTTTGTTGAGAATTACAGGGAGTGGTGAGCTCCCTCTTAATCCCCACATCTATGCAAAAGCTTCCAAATTCATTTGAAGTGTGCTCTCCTCCATTGTTTGACCCGAGTATCTTGATTTTCTATTCGGAGAGGTTTCCTACCAAGGCTTTGAATTCTTCGAAATTTCCAAGTACTTCATCTTTTGACTTCAAGAAATAAACCCAAGTCTTATGAGAGTAATGATTAATAAAATATACATAGTATACATACCTTCTTAGAGAGGTTGATGGCATTGGAACGCATACATCTGAGTGGACAAATTCCAGAATTCCTTTTGCTTTATGGTCGCTCTTTGGAAAATGATTCTTTATGTTATTTTATTGTGCACATCCCTTGCATACAACTTCATGATCAACCTTTAGTTCTGGTAAACTTGTAACTACCTTGCTTACATATGGTAAGGGTTTGTGGTTGATGTGGGCTAGTCTTTTACGCCAAAGTTCACAAGGACTTTCAGTAGAGTGAGTTAAGGCTACATCCCAGTGACCTTTTAACTTGTACAAACCACCTTCTTCTGTTCCAATAATAACTGCATATTCTATAGTTTTTCCTTTAAACCACATAAGAACTTCACCATATATGAATGCAACCTTGAATCCTTTCTTATCTAGGGATGAAATAGAAAGGAAGTTCTTTTTCAAACCTGGTACATATAGTACATCCTTCATTCTCATTAGAGTTCTTGAATCAAGTTTGTAGGTGGCTTCTCCCATTCCTTTGATAGGGTATTGATAATCATTTCCAAGTGAAACTTTTTGGGGGAAGTCCTTTTCTATAAGGCTGGAGAGAGTGTTCTTCTGACCCGTCATGTGCTTAGAGACACCACTATATATGAACCAAATATCCTCTCCAACGGATTATGAGAGAGCGGAAAACAAAACATATTCTTCAATCTCTTCTTTAGTAAACTTCTTGGATGATTCATCATCTTCCACTGCATGGGCATGATGTCTTCTGTTATTTCTCCTCTTGTATTATTCTCTTCTAAGAGGACAATTCTTAGCAATGTGTCCCATCTTATCACAATGATAACATTGATAAGAGGATAAATCTTTTTCCTTTCTTTGACCTTTGTGATATTTCTGGAATCTCTTTGGAGAGTGAAATTCTTTATGAAAGTGGATCTCCTTTTAAAAATGAGATTTTTTCTTTCCACCATTAATTTCTCAAGCCCAGCGAACCTCTCTCTGTTCTCTGTATGTGTGTGGGCTTCAAAAGCTAACTTGAGCTGTGATACCAAAACACAAACACAAACACAAACACAAACAGAGGAAGATACACTTGTAAGTTTAATGTTTTAATAACCTCTCAGAAGCAGATTTCCCTCACATTAACATTATTACCATCAACATTATTTCCCTGACATTATCATTATTACCATCGTAGATTCGATTCATGTAATCCTAAACTCATAAAACTCAGAACAGTACAGTTTCTCGTCACCACTCTAGATGTGATGGTGCTTTCATGTCATGATTTATTACCATCTTACATTCGATTCATGTAATCCTAAACTCATAAAACTCAGAACAGTACAGTTTCTCGTCACAACTCGAGATGTGATGGTGCTTTCATGCCATGATTTATTACCATCGTAAATTTGATTCCTGGAATCCTAAACACATAAAACTCAGAACAGTACAGTCTCTCGTCACAACTCGAGATGTGATGGTGCTTTCATTTGATTCCTGTAATCCTAAACACATAAAACCCAGAACAGTACAGTTTCTCGTCACAACTCGAGATGTGATAGTGCTTTCATACAATGATTTATTACCATCGTACATTTGACTCCTGTAATCCTAAACACAAAACTTTCTTGTCAAAAAAAATCAATCAACGGTGGGACTCTCGCAAGATCATTCAAGAACACAAAGAATCCGAGGGCCATTAAAGTAGAGGAAGGATCCCACCATCCCTTCAAATGCAAATAAATATCATCCCTTTTTGTTCCATCAACTACGAGGTTATCATATTTAAAGAATCGGTCAATCCTTCCAGACGTACGAAAAAAATCGCACGACATATTCACATGGTCTGATCAGTACCATCTCATGTGCTCATGGCTCGACTTTAGAATATCTTTCGAAGAAAAATATGTGATCAGTACCATCTGATGTGCTCATGGCTCTGAGCGAAGAAACGAATAACTTTCCTGCAATACACGACGGGAAGCATAGACCTTATTATTTAAACACTTCAAATTTAGTCTCAGGCACGCTGTGTTGGTAGCTTCGACGGGAAGCATAGACGTTGTCATTTAACACTTTAAATTTTGTCTCAGGCACGCTTGCCCGAGAGCTGTGTTGGTAGCTTTCCTTGACGCAGCGCTACAGATTACACCAGTCTCTGTCTTCTTTTATTACAACTTGTCAATTGGAAATTGAATCGAGCGAGGAACGTTATTTTTCTCCTCATGATCAGCTTATTGGAAATTGTCAATTGAATTGAGGGAGAGATTTCTGCTGTGTAAAAATATATTAAGAGTATTCAGGGGGATCTCCATGTCTCAGAGAGGGTTTCCACGAAATCGTCATCCGAGAGGCCGCGGCAAGAACAGAAATTCCCCGGCGCCTTCAAGTAGGAATTCCTCAAGCATTTCCCGATCAGAGAGAAGCAGCAATACTTCCCGTCGTGGACCATCGATCGAGAGCAATCCTGGACCTTCAAATGAACATCGTTTCTCCAGGTTTGGATTTCAATCATCTCCATCAGAAATGGAGAGATGGCTGGAAAATCAGGTTACGTTTCCTGCAGCCCATCTAATTTCTTATCTCAGTTCACCTGAAGGGCTTAGTATACTGAGTCAGATCGCAGATAGCCGTTCTCTGTCGTCTAAAATAGTCATAAAATTAACCAAACTTGTGACCCAGGATGAAATAAGATCAAGCCTAGAAATGTATGATACCAATAAAATATACGGAGTATTTCTGGGGTCTGCTTTTCTCACGCAGATTCAAGCGTATATTGGAGACATGATCGAGCCAAGGCTCGAGGATTTGTGGCCCTTTATTCATCTTTTGGATGAGTTGCAGAACCGAACAGCTGATGGATGGAAATTCCTTCCGGTTGAGACCATCAGAGAAGCCATTGATGGGATTCAAGAGGGTGCTGAAAAGATTGAACTGTCTGAACATTTCTCTAAGCTCGTAGAATATCGAAATAAACTAAAAAGGCTTCAACAACTTTCCAAGCCCGAAGATTGTTCTCAGGTAAAGACTTATCCAAATGTTCTATTATTATCACCTTTGGTTGTTTGTCATTTTTTACATTATTTTTCCTGATTAAAAGTATGCAAAGTTATTTATATAAGATCCATATTTCTAAAATTCATGTGGCCCAAATATGTTAACTGGTTTTTAAACATAATCAAGTTCAGATTGTTAATCTATTTGTAAAACAATGCATATATATTGTGTTTTTTAAACTCTTCAATTTTGTTTCAAAATTAATTGCTTATTCAAAGTCATTCGGATCTAACGTATCAAAAACTGTGTAGTCAAAGTCGGTGTGATCCAATACATTGAAGCTTAGTTTACATGATCTATAGAATCGTTTTGAATTATAAAATTTCATAGCTAGGAGAGTTATGGGCAGGTATCAGGAGCAGGCGCTTTGCCCATTATACCAACTGAAGTTGAACTAGCACAGCCGCTAATTCGCCGCTGAGAACGCCTATTGACAACATGTGCCATAAAATGTTTGTGGTAATTTAAATGTGGCAATTACATATCTTTACAGTAATTACATATCCAGCATGGTTTAATCCTACTTAATCATTTAAATGTGACAATTACATATTCTTACAGTAATTTTTTAATGTGATTAGGTAAATGTTAAAAAGTAAATATGTTAACCGATGTCTTGATAAATGCAAGAAAGTTATGAACAATAAATCTGACCCATTGATTTTGGAGGACGATTAAGAATATGCCAGCATCTTCAATGCATAGCCATCAGATTAGGGTTTAAGGTTAAATAAAGTTAAAAGATCATTAATTGTGTCCATTGTCAATAGGTGTACACCTTTCAACGTAAATATCTTCGCTTCGCCTGGAACGACTACCTACCAACAGAGTCTGTGAAACATATAACAGTGTGGGCGATTACTTGTCAACGCACTTCCATTTAGTTCGCGTGGACTGCTTTGCCTCAATGAGGCGTGCTATTCAAGACTTGCGTGCTATTCAAGACTTCCGCAAGAATCTTGTTCCAGATAATATTAGAAGCTACATGGAAGTAAAATTCATCGGGATAAAATGTGGGGATCAAGGTTTGGAGCAATGTGGGGATCAAGGTTTGGAGCACTGTATCTCTTTTAAAACAACAAAGAGGAAGGCTGTTAATTGGAGCTCATCGAAACGTATGATGTTTGGCTCATTGCTCTGCATTTCCTGCGATGGATTTCGGAACTATACATGGGGAATTGTGAAGGAAAGTGACAACAAAAGCCTTGAGAATGGAAGAGTTGTTTTGCGGCTGATTCCTAGCGAGGAAGGCAAGTCTGCCCATTTAGAAAAGCACGAAACTTATGTAATGATTGAATCAGCTGCAGCCTACTATGAAGCCTATGTCCATGTTTTGGAATGCCTTCAGTGGCCTGAAATGGAAGAGGTTCCATTTTCGGATCACTTTCTGTCATTACAGCCCCAAGTTGGGGATCCGGGTTATTTGAAACAAAGGCGAATGAGGGATGCATATGATTTAGAATGTGCATTTCCGAACATTCAGAAATGTTTGGGTAGAAGCACCGTCCATATATTGGAACAATGGCCTCGGTGGAATTCTTCCTTGGATGAAAGCCAGATGGAAGCCGTGAAACAGGGCCTGACAAAGAGGCTGGCTATTATTCAGGGTCCTCCGGGAACTGGGAAAACCTATGTCGGCTTAACCATTGCGAGGATCCTCCTATCTAATGTCGAGCGCGGCCCTATTTTAGTCATCTGTTGTACAAACCACGCATTGGATCAGTTCCTGGAATCCATTTATTCTGTCGAAGAAAATATCGTTCGACTAGGTGGCAGATCTACAAATGAAAACATGTTGAAGCGAAGCTTGAAAGAACTCAAACGAGCTGTTAGAACGTCTGGACCACTTTCTTCCCGACATGGAGAACTATGGTCTATGAAAAAAGATTTTGAGGAG
>ML819148.1:250640-261183 GCA_009831015.1 Picea engelmannii | reverse complement strand
GCTCCTTATTACCCCCCACCCCCTTATCAACAGCCATATCCTATTGCTATACCTCCACCCATCAGTGGACCTTCACCGGCACCTCCCATACATCCACTGATTCCCACAAACAGTGGTACTCCCTCAACATCATCTTATAGTACTAGTGAAAGCACACAGCCTTCCTATGTACCTTATGGATCGGTACCACCACAAAATCCATACTTCCCCTTTCCTGGTCCTCCACAACCCGTGGCTCCCCCACATCCACATGCGGGGGTAAATTTTGTTCAACCTTCTGCTGCTCAACAATACCAAAATTTTGAACAGTTGAACACAACCAACCCAACTCATCCATCAAACAATACCAAGAAGAAAGGATGGAACAGGAATAACAATAACCCGGGTCAAGGCGGGAATCAACCCCCACAACACCAACCCACTGGGGGCAACCAGAACCAAGGGAACCAAAACCCCCAAGGGGGCAATAACAACAAACGCCAAGGGTGAAATAATGTTAAAACCATCCACCCTTGTTCTCCTTGTGGCGAGTTCGGTCATTACACTCACCATTGTCCCCAAATTGTTGATTTCAAAAGGTTGAAAGACTCGGGTAGTCTTCCCCATACCCCTGCACAAACTGCCCCTCAGCAGGCACCACAACAGTATGTGCAACAACCCCCTCCTGTCGTGCTACAAAATCCCATCCCACATCAAGGTGTGATAAACACCCAACAGGATGCACACCATCCCCCACCTCATGCGGGACAATACCACAACCCTAACACTCCAGTAGAGCGTACAATTCTCCTCACCAGTGAGGAAGAAATCCTTCTGCAAACACAGAATCGTCAGTATCAGACACCAGCTGAGTCTACTCCTATCTCTCCAAAGACAAACCCTACACTGACGGGACCCATGTTGGTGATCCCTCACCCTTCCGTCGAACCACCATTACGCATCCCTCGCATCCCCTTGTGAAGGAATGTGCACAACCCATAGGCTAGGGCAGCTCATAATTATAGTTTGGTAGATGACTTAGCACAATCCTCGGCTGCCATGTCAGTCTTGGAAGTCCTCCAAACTTGCCCTACACAACAGAAGTCTCTACTTTCCACCTTGGGGGCAGTCGACCCTGCAGATACTCGACTCATCACCTTTGATCTTGACAATAGTGAACCTCTCCTTCCCGCCTTGGTCACTATTCAACTACCAGTAAAAATATGGAACATCACGGTTCATCGGTGTATCATCGATGAAGGTGCATCTACATGCATCATGTCCAAAACAGTATGGCAGAAACTTGGTTCCCTAGAACTCATACCCTCCACCATCACATTACGAGCTTATGACGGAAGACCATCATCTCCCGAAGGGCTCTTCCAAAATGTCCCCATTGAACTCGGGGGCAAAACTATTCTCATTGACATCGAAGTTATCGACGCTCCGCTCGATTAAAATATCTTGTTTGGAAATAGCTACATGTATGCTATGAAGGTAGTGGCATCTTCCATCTTTCGGACAATCATGTTTCCCCACAACGGAAAGATTGTAACCATCGACCAAGTCTCACATTATGAGTCGAACCCATCTGCCAACCTCGATAACATTCTTCCTCTCATTCACACCAACAAAGACACATATCCACTCATTGAGATGGGTCCTAGGATTTTTAAAGATCCATCCTTGTTAGGGACATACCATGGAGCACCACCACTCCTTCCCCCTAATCAAGTATGCATCGTCTCATCTAACGGAACTCACACGGAGGATGCTCTTACTCCTCAGGAGGCTGCAATCATTCCTGACGTCTCAATAGTCACATAACCACTCCAATTGGAGCCTCCTGTGCACTCGTCGACCTCAATAGTCCACGAGACCACATCCCCTCAGGCGAATAATCCCGCCTGGGAAAGATTCCCCCAACCCCTCACCCAGATTCCCTTCTTTTACCCTCCACCAGGTATTAAAGCCTTTCAGGTAGCCGCAACACTCACACTTCATAATATGGTGTTAGCAATCCCAGTTTGGTATTTACACCCACCAGAGATGGTCCCTCAACCACAGGAAGGACATCCCATGACAGTTCCTATCCTTACCCCCACCCCCCACCCCCACTCACTACCACCCCACTCACTAAACCCCCTGCTATAGCTGGGGGCAGGAGAAAGAAGAAAGAGCCCACCGCTCCACTTCCGCTACGCATCCCACCACTTTGCGCACTATGTGAGAAAGAGGGCCACCAAACCAATAATTTCCCATCACTACTTGAATTACGGAATTTGATTCCCCCCAATCCAACTCCAACAACACCCATCACTACTGCAAGTACCACTACCACCCAACCTTCCAGTAGTAAAGGGTTGAGGACCAAATTTGTGTGTGCCATATGTTCAGAATTTGGCCATTACACCCATCATTGCCCAGCACTATCGCGCTTTTGGCAGACATTAGCGGTCGTATGCCATAACTTCCAGAACAACCCACAGCCTGCTACGTCCTCTTCAACAAATATCAATGACATTCGCTATGTCACCACTTCAGTTAATGAACGTATGATATGCCCTTGCTCTCTCTGCGATTCATTAACTCATTTTACATACCAGTGTCCTATGATCCTTGCATACAGGCGACGTCAATTGGCCCTGCTTCACCCACCTGTAGAGGCGATACTTGACATTACTTCGTCACTCGAGGATCTTCAGGTCATTTCTCCTGAGCCTGAGGCACTCCCAACGCCTCCATGGTGCTTTAATGACATCTCTGAGGATTTACCCCGCAATCCCCCCAACTCTCCTGTTCATTCTTCTATGGACACTCTCCACCCAACAACCATGGGTACTCCTCAGTACTTCAATATATGGTTCATGTCGAGTGAACCCTCACCATCTTCTCGCACCATTCCCCTTGCGTCTCCAGCAGGGGGCAATCACACTAGCGCTGAGGTCACTCCTCACGACCCCTTGTATTTCTGGCGTTTCCAATGCGACGAGGAAATCCTGGAAGAGCTACAACGCCTAGACTCTCCCTGGGATGCACTACATCATCGTGCACTCTTCCTTCCACAGGGAGCCCTCATGCCTCCGAAACAAAACCCCATTTACGCGATCGAAACCAAAGATTTTATCCCATCCGGCCCTATCGATTGGTTCAACAATCCCATTCCTGCCCCTGACGCTTTTGAAGAAGGTAATATGGCCAACATTTCCCCCACCATCAAAATCGACATTTCCATTAAAAACGACATTGTCGAAGAAATCATCATTGGAGTTGCTTGCACTCCTCAGGAAATCGCCGCATATAAAGCCCTCTTCCAGGAATATAGGGATATTTTCGCCTGGTCATACACAGAAATTCATGGCCTTGACCCATCTATTTTCGAGCATCGCATCGACACCTAGCCTGACATCACACCAGTTCGCCAGAAACAACGACCGCTACACCCATCCAAGGCCGCGGCTATCAAAGCTGAAATCAACAAATTACATACGGTCGGGTTTATCTACCCCATCTCTTACACTTTGTGGGTTTCCAACCCTGTACCCATCGGCAAAAAATAGGGCATGATCCGCGTTTGCACAGATTTTCGCGATCTCAATAACGCATGTCCAAAAGACAACTTTCCAATGCCATTCATCGATCAAATTATCGACGATTGCGCTGGCCACGAGGCTCTCTCCTTTATGGATGGATTCTCTGGCTATAACCAAATCCGAATCCACCCAGCTGATCAGTATAAAACCGCATTCATTACACCATGGGGTACCTTTGCATATCGTGTCATGCCTTTCGGCTTAAAAAATGCCGGCGCAACCTTCCAGCGGGCCATGACATACATATTTCATGATCTGGCTGAAATTATCCTTGCCTACTTGGATGACCTCACAGCTCGCTCCAAGAAACGCACCCAACATCTTGATGATTTACGAATCATATTTCAATGGTGTCGTCAGTACAAGATCCGCTTGAATCCTCTCAAGTGTGTGTTTTGCGTCACCGCAGGGTGCCTCCTCGGTTTTATCGTTTCCCAAAGTGGTATTACCGTGGACCCCCTCAAATTCAAAGCCATCACCAAAATTCCACCTCCCCGGAATTTACAGCAACTTCAGAGTCT
Organism: Picea engelmannii; assembly: GCA_009831015.1. Taxonomy (NCBI): domain Eukaryota; kingdom Viridiplantae; phylum Streptophyta; class Pinopsida; order Pinales; family Pinaceae; genus Picea; species Picea engelmannii. Next base: position 257,090 of record ML819148.1, on the reverse strand, counting down.
CCAGGGCAAAGATAACTTCCTCAGACACTTTGTCCCCTATTACACCATACGCACACATGGTTTCCTTCACTTACTACATCATGACATCCCCTTTCACTGGGATGACTATGCCCAACAGTCCTTTGATGATCTGAAAGCAGCGCTTTCAAATGCACCTTTAATTAGTGCACCTGACTATAATCACGACTACATCCTCTACGTATCAGCATCAGCTGTATCGGTAGTCAGTGTCCTCGTCCAGCTCGGAGATGACAATCGTGAACACGTCATTTACTATGTTAGTAAGAACCTCTTAGGGCCTCCCTTGAAGTATAAACACGAAGAGAAGCTTTCTCTTGCCGTTGTCCTTGAAGTCCAGAAACTGTGCCATTACATTTTGCTTCGCACCACAAAGGTCATCGCAGATTCCAACCCTATGCAGTACTTGCTCAGTCGTCGACAATTTAATGGAAAATTTGCTCGATGGATCGTTATCCTTCAGGAATACGACCTCGAGTTCTCAACACCAAAGAGTAAGAAGGCCCTCATTCTAGCTGAATTTGTCATGGCCCTTCCCTCTGACACCACCAATGCCCCCGTCAACACCGACTTTCCAAATGAACATCTCTTTTACATCACCTCAGATGATCCTTGGTATGGCGACCTTCTCGTCTACCTACGAACTCAAAAGTTCAATAACCACCTATCACGAGATGATCGTCGACGTATTCGCCATCAAGCCCCCCGCTATCTCCTCATCGGAGACATCCTATATCGGCGGGGCGTCAACACCATTCTTCGTCGTTGCCTGACTATTGACGAGGCCGACAGAGTCTTAAACGACTGCCACATCGGCGCATGTGGGGGCCATCTTTCAGGTATCTCCACGGCTCAGAAGATTATCCGAGCCGGTTACTTTTGGCCTACCCTGTTTCACGATTGCATTCACGTCGTGAAACGTTGTGAGCAATGTCATCTCTATGCCAACAAATCCCGAGCTCCCCCCTCTCTTCTTCACCCTTTCATTACTGCGGGCCCTTTTTGTAAATGGGGAATCGAATTTATGACTTGTAATCCCCCCTCCAACAATGGTCACAAATAAATTATTGTCGTCATTGATTACTTCACCAAATGGGCCGAAGCTATGCCCACTTTCAACAACACCGCTGACACTGCAGTGCGCTTCTTCTTTAACCACGTCATATCCCATTTTGGCGTACCACTCCAACTTGTTTCCAATCATGGGAAACACTTCGAGAATGAGATCTTCGTCGAACTCTCATCTCGGTTAGGCTTCTCTCACGAGTTTGCCTCACCATATTACCCTCAGTCAAATGGACAGGTCGAGGCAGTGAACAAAGTCCTCAAGACCATGTTACAACGCACGATTAATAAACATAAAACCAATTGGCATCATATGTTATTTTCTGTGCTATGGGCTTATCGAACGACAGTAAAGACTGCTACAGGTTTCACGCCATTTCATTTAGTCCATGGGGTCGAGGCAACTCTTCCCATCGGGTGCGAAATTCCCACCCTACGCACCGCAATTGAGCTTTTACCTGACACTGCTCCAATGGAGCAGCACTTGCTGAACTTAGAGTCTCTGGATGAAGATCGTCGATCTTCCTTACAAAACAACGAGGCAGCTAAAAAACGATCCAAGGCTACCTTTGATTGCCATGTCAACCTTCGATCATTTCGCGAAGGTGACCTCATCCTGGCCTATGATATCGCTCATGATACCTTTGGCCATGGAAAGTTCGAATCACTTTGGCATGGCCCTTACATCATCCAACATTGCCTCACCAAAGGCGCATACATCCTGGCCTCCCTTGAAGGCCTCTTGCTCAAGGAACCTGTCAATGGGTTATACCTCAAGAAATTTTATGCTTAGAAGTAGTCATTCTACTTTAGGTTATTTTTTCTTGTTTAGTGTTTTTAATCTTTGTTCTCCTACCCTCTCGTCTAAACTATCCTTTGTGCTATTGACAGATGTTTCCTCCACCAACCTACCACATCGGTTACGTCGACGGCGCCAGCCATTGGACACAAAATCTCGCTTCGGCGGCTTGGGCTCTCTATACCCCCTCACATGAAGTGCTATATTCAAGCGGCATATGTCTAGGGCCAGCAACCAACAACCAAGATGAATACTCTGCGGTCATTGGCCTCCTAGCCGACGCCCAGCATCATCGTATTCGTCACCTTAGCGTCTTCCTCGACTCTCAATTAGTCGTTCTCCAGCTCAACAATGCATACCGTGTAAGCGATCCGTGCCTCTTTCGCAAATACCTGCAGGTTAGATTATTATCTCGTCATTTTGATTCCATTACATTTACACATATTCCAAGACAATTGAATCAAACAACAGATGACATAGCTAACATGGTGTTAGATTGGCATATATCACATCAAGCTACACATACATAACACATCTCACAAATCCTGTCACAGCATATAGATAGAATAGACATCATCATCATCAACAAAACAAATACATGTAGACAACATCAGGATCTCAAAAAGTATGTATACTCATATATATATCAAGGCCTCTCCGGCCATCCGAATGTTTACATACAAAAAAATACATCTGCCCACAGGCCAGTGCCACACCTCGATGCAAAAAATCGGCTCACCAGCCTATATACAATCAAAACCAGTATACATCATACAATCAGGGTGCCTCTATCGCACCCCCACCTGCTCCTCCCTCAGGAGGAGGTGGTGGCCCACCCCCACCTGCCCCAGGTAGTGGTGGAGGACCACCCATCGAACCCTCCTGCCCCGGCGGCAGGCGTCCACTAGTCATAGCAGCAAGCATAGCATCTCGTCGCACTATACACCACCAGGGTGGCGTTACTCCTATGCACTGCTCCAGGAACCCCTCATCCTGGATGCGTATCCACATGCCCTCAGGAACGTCCTACAACACCGTCTCCAGACGACGACATATATCCTCAAAATCCACTTCGGCAGCCGCAGGAGGAGCATGTGATGGCCCCGCACCAGGGTCATCAAACCGGCGCCGTCTCGCCTCCCTCTCAGGCTCTGTTGGGTGACCTGCAACCACCTCTCGCCGCCGCCTCTATCCCTACAGTCATCCCTCCGGCTCTCTCCTAGCCAGCACTCGCTGCATCTCCACCTCACGCCCGCGAGGTGCCACATCTGCACATGCACCAAACAACAACAAAATATCATATCAGCAACTATATCACATATATATGGACTGATATCTCAAAAAACAACATAAGATCAAAAATCTGCACAATACTCAACATACCTTGATGGTCGAACACCTCCCCTGGAGGCAGCACCATGTCTGGGTCACCCCGGAAGTCAACCCCAACATAGGGGTACTGCAGTACTACCTGCGGCATCTGCCGCCATATCCACGCCGCATCTATGGAGAAGTAGTGGCCACCTTCGCCACCACCGTGACGGACCAAAACTGAAGACCACCACCTCAAGCGTAGCTCTCATGCCTCTGGCACCTCTAGCAAAACCCTCGGGCGCAGCATCGGCACCCTCTCCAAAAACCAGGCTACCAAGATCGAGCCAAAAGCAAACTCCCCCGACACCTGTGGACCGAAAATGGTCCAACTGTGCAATCATCCGCGCATGCAGAGTCAACCCCCATGAGAACCGCTCGCTGTCCACCAACACCCTCTCCAGCACCACCAGCTGGCCACCACTAATCCGTTGGGTCGCAAGCGACCCATATACACAAACGATCATCGCCGCTATGCAATGATTAGTCAGGGAGTCTATCGCACTGATCTTCACCACCGTCCCTGACATGAAGTCCTCACCTGAGCAGTATCGGGCCCCAATCGTGGCCAGGGGTGTATCCCTCGGCATCACAGGCTCTGTCGGTAGGGGTGTTCCCCGAAAAGGGAGCCCAGTCAGAAAGTATACGTCCTCCACCGCAGTGAAGGAGATTTTCTCTCCTCGCACGAGGAAGCAGTGCAGCTCCAGACTCCACATCTCGAGGAGGAACTGCAGTAGGTACTCCTGCACCCGTATCAACAGGCACTCAAAAAACTTTAGCAACCCACAGGTTGCTAAAGCCGTTCACACCTCAGGCCCCGCATTGGCCACAACCTCTCATAATTGGGCCCAGTCTCGCTCTCGCCATCGCATAGACATCACCACTGTTGGCAACCTACAATCAACACAGAGTCCGATATCAGCTCAAATACCCATCAACAACATCAAAAAGACTCATTTTTTACCCTTAAACCTTGCCTCAAAGGTGCAATTTTTTCACCAACAGTCACGCACACATGCGCGCCTGTTCACTATACAGGTGCACATATATGCGCACCTGTTCACTACACAGGCGCGCTCTTATGCGCGCCTGTTCACTACACAGGCGTGCACTTATGCATGCCTATTCACTGCACAGGCGCGCTCTTGCGCGCGCCTGTTCACTGCACAGGAATGCTCTTGTACGTGCCTGATCAGCATACAGGCGCGCGCAAGTGCGCGCCTGTCCAACCCACAGGCGCGCACTGATGCGTGCTTGTTCAATTCACAGGCACGCCCCCCGGGCATGCCTTAAATCCCCCCTCTCGCGCACCCATGCGCGTCTATTCGGTGGATAGATGTGCACGTGTGTGTGCCTTCCACCGAATCGTCCGCGCATGTGGGCCCACACCCTAGACAAAAACCCCTAATTACCCCTGTACGCCCCCCCGTACCTACCCTGCCCAAAAATTGGAAACCTATTTCTATGCAGGATGATCATACCACTAACCTGACACTCGCAAACCACCGGTCGGATACCTCGTGCTCCCTGAAACTCCAAATCTCCTCTGCAATCTGCTTGTCCAGTCACTGTAGCAGCAGGTACAAATGAGGTGGCAATGTGGGCCCTACAGCTATATATAGGCCTTTTTCCAAACTTCCACTCACCATTCCGGGAGCCCACGGTGTCCATTTTTCAAACCGTCTTCAGCCACGGGATCATCATCCCGCCACCTACATCATAGTTGTCCCTGGGTCACTTTTCATCCTAAGCCCCCGGGGCACCTTTTCTTTACATCATGGTTAGGTATGCACGTGCATTGTCACATTTGTCAAATACATGCTCATATCTTTGATTCTCTTCAGATATTGTTCACTTTAGGTATTTGGTTGTTATGTGCGCAGGTACTTGCTCATCGGTCATCAACATCATCCCTTCAGGTATATATTCAACACTGGCATGTAGTCTCTCCCACTGTATTTCATTTACATTTCCAGTCACACCCGCTGATATTGACCTTTAGGATCTTCATTCCCGGCTCTGCAGTACCCACACTTCCATTTTGCATCTTCGGTGTTGTAACCCGGTAGCATTCTCACCCACATGAGTTGTCCCATTCATAGCACCTTTTGGCACTTTTGACACTCATGCCGTTCTTCATTACCCTTTAGGGATGGGAGTCCCGATAGTCTGTCATCATGTCATGAATCAGTCACATCCTCCTTCTCTTCATTTTGCTATCTTTCCCACATGGAATCCCAGATTATCTCTTTATGGTTCTATTTTTTACCTGCACCTCCGCAGGATCATGAACCCTCCATTTCATCCACAATCAATTTGCCCCTTTGCGAACCTACCTTCATTTCACCCACCTCATACAGAAACTCACCAATGGGGCCCCCACCCTTCATCAGTTTTCCCGGAAAATGTTTTCCCTCCCTGGGGCACGCATTTACACTGGGGCACCCGTTTCTGTATTTGTACATTTCTCCCCAAAATTATTCATTATTTATTGTACAAACGCCTTTATTTCCATTCATTACATTGTCTTTTGTCGTCACCGATGGCGACTTGCTTTCTTTTGGCCACATGCAACCCATGTCACCCTTGGTTGGAGTTCTTTATCATCTACCCTTGTCGTCATTGTCCATATCTTCAGAGTACTCCACCAGTCACTTACCTCTACCCTCTGATTTTGTTCACCTTGTCCCACCTCTGGCACAACTCATCACCGGTCTTGTCGTCCCCCTGACACTCGACCTTGTTACACGGTTGGAGCCACTTTTTCATCTCATACATCCTCCAACCAAGAGCAGTCTTGAGTCTTCCCACTTCTTGACTTAGTCTATGTACCTCTGCCACTTCCTCACCTCAGTAGATTCTATGAAGCACTCTTCTTCTGGGAGTCGCGTTCCCCTTTTGTCGACAACAACACACTTTTTCCAGAAGGGTGACAGTATCTTGATTCTCATTCTCCATTTAATGAGAGATCTCGGACGGCACAGGGTGAAACACCATTGCTCCCTGCTTTCATCGGCCCCCATAACATTCGACGCCAATACTTTCTCATGTTATGGTGGGTCTTACTTTGCGACTATTGTAGTTATTTTTACCATTTGTCGAAGACCTCTGAACTTGGTAGGGCCATCAATGCCCGCATCATCGTCGTTGCTTCTTACCGCGACCATTACCTATTATTCAGAGTATGTTCCTTTGCA
>ML819148.1:216275-226903 GCA_009831015.1 Picea engelmannii | reverse complement strand
AGCTTCCCTCTGACTATCTTTCTTGGCGGTAATCTGTGAAGGGAAAACCAACTTTAAACTCTTGAGCCTTAATCCCTTGATCCTTTTCCTTTCAACACCCCAGATTACCTAGGGACGTCTCCCTTGGGATTAGCCACCCTGAACAGAAAGAGCCCCCCATCGAGGTGACAGTGGGTGGGGAAGCTCATGTTACGCCAGTTTGACTCTTGTCTTCAAGCCACTTAACCTATACTACAAACTGAGCGATAAAACCTCCTAAAACCACGTTTTAGATGGTGAAGATGGTGGTCTAATGTACCCTATTAAGTCTATTAAGTTGATATATCAGTTGGTTAGACTTTTAGGTGTATTAGAGAGTATTTAGGTGAATTTTAGTTGCCTTAAATAGGTGATTTATGTCAAAACCGAAGCTTACTTCAGCTTATTAAGTGTGTTATTTAAGCATATGAAAGAAGCACTTAACACATGTAAAGCAATGGAAAGCAAGATGAAATAACGATTTAGTGTGTTACCATGATTAAACTATAAACATGAAATAGCTTGTTATGAAAGATACTAAATCACAAGGGCAAGAACGACTTGCCAAAGAATGAAAGAGAGAAGAACTCAAGCCTATACCACTTATCTTATGTTTGTTTAAAGAATTAAGATCAAAGCATTAAGTGTGCAAGAGAAGCCTGAAAGATTTAAAGTGTACCTACACTATCAACTCATCCAACAATATTTACTTAAGTGTGATGGCAAGTGGCCTTAAGATGTTATAACATGAAAAGTGAACCACTTGCTAAACCATTAAAGCATAGATCATTTAGTGTGTTGGGTTAAAGAATTTAACTAGGATAGATCCTAAGATGGATTACAACATGCAACTAGATCTAAGAAAGTTGATTATACCCAAGGGCTTAAGCTATGGATTAAAGTGTGTGAGATCTAGATCTAGAATATTTTAAACCATTAAAGCATTAGGAGAGATCAACAACACATTACTTATCCTAGCCTTATGATTTTGGGGGTTTCTCTCCCAAGGTGTAGGCAATTGTTAAGATTATATAAACTTGGGAAATAAATGAAAAGAAAGACAAACCACTCAATGGCACAAGGTGGAGGCAAGCCAACTGTTGTTGTGCTAAAGGGGTTGTGAGGAGAGTAAGCAACAAACTATCAACACAAATGCTCACTAAACCCCACGTCCTAGCTTGGAGAAATGCTTGAAAATGAATAAAAATGAAATTTGAACTAATCCTAAGCTACCCTAGGCCCACACATGGGAGGTAGGCCATACCAATTCTCCTCCCAAGCCTATGAGCCACTAAAAATCAACAAAAGAGAGTAGATCTAGCACAAGAAGCTAGAAAAATGGAAAGAGAGGTTGAGACTTGTTACCCACTTGAAGAGAAGGGTCTTGGAGTGTTGTGTGGCTATTTTAGGGAAACTTAACCCCCTCAACTTGCTGAAAACCTGCAAAAACCAGCAAGCTATGCTTGCTGGAAAAACTACACACAACCAACAATGTGAAGACACATTTCTGTTTTTAGGGCAGAAATTTCTCCTTGGAAACCAATGATAAAAATAGATTTAAATGACCATTTAACTATGTTAGGCTAGCCGAAATATATATGGAATGATAAGCAAGTGAAAGAATGTGTAATAATAAGAAAGATGGAGTTTATATGTGCTTTAAGGGAGGAGTCTTCCTTGAGGCAATCCTAATAAAGCCCTTGAAGCCAAACCTGCAACACTTGACAAGATCATATGCATACAAAAGATAATATGGTTGAATATGCTAATAAGATGAAATACTTGCACCCGATCTAGAAAACCCACATATATAGATCTACAATAACACTCGTTGTTAGATCTACTCAAGTAACACTTTACCCAAGATCTAGTCTATGCATTCATTAAATCAAATATTTACAAATTTACCTCACATGTAGCAATAAAAAAAATACTTGTTTCTCTTCCAATGATCCTCCAAAGTTTCTCCTTTATTACTCAAAAATGGATCTTGGAGAAATACTTGCTCCAAAACCCTAAAAGCCAAAGAATGGAATATGGACAAGAAAAAGAGAGAGAGAGTGGAAAATCAAGTAGCATAACAATAGCTCAAGATATGGTAAATAAATGAGGGTGAGAGGGGTTCTATTTATACTTGGAGAGACAAACTCACCCCTCTTGGATCAATGCCAAGTGTCCACCACCAAGCACAAGCTAGAATCCCAAGGGTAGGGCGCACCATCTAGGGTTTGGATCATGGATCTAGGGTGTGGATGAGTGGTAGGGTGTTGGGATCACACAAAAGGGTAGTGGGAGTGATAGGAAAAGATTTCCATAGGAGAAAAGGGGCCCCATCTCAATAAATTATATTTTTCTAGATTTTTCTCAAGAGGGGGGGCGTAGCTCTTCTAGGAGGGCACACCACTTGGGGGAAAGGAAAGGAATGGGAGGAAATAAATGAGGGGAAAGGAGAGGATTTAGGCTAGGGGGTGATGTGGGGGGTGAGGGAGAGCACACCGACCAGGGGAAGGGTCCACCACCCAAGGAGAACCCAAGTTACAACGTCTCACTCACAAGGGGGGCGTAACTTCCCTAGGAGGGCATGAGGGTTGAGTGAGTGAGGGGGTGAGGGGTTGAGAAAAAGGTTAGAATAAGTTGGGTTGGGTAGGAAAGGGTTAGGAAACCTCTCTCTAATTTTTATCCACCTTTACATCATCCTTTTAACTCATTATTACAATTTTACATTTTTTGCTATGTCAAGACTTAGCAATTAAAATTGTTGTTTTTGATTGACTAACACTCTAGGTGGACAAACCCATAGCACAAGTTTTCCGACTGAGCTGAAACTTGGTCCAAGGATGTAGGGGGTCTCATTCCATTTATTTTGAGCACAAATACCCCTATCAAAAGTCCAAGGACCTAGTTTTTACAATTTTTGCTCAAAAATAATTAATTAATTAAATAATTAAACCTCCATACTTAGGGAGATTTAATTAAAAAGTAATTAATTAAAAAAAACTAATCTAGACTCAAGGGAATTCTGCGAAACTTTCTAATATGTCTTTCATGGTCGTTCACATCATCCCTAAACAATAGTTACCAGAAGATAAGCCCGTTAGAACGCCCTTCACCACTTTGGAGGAATTATTGCAAGTGTGAGGGAAAAACTCAAGGGAAATCAATAAGGCTGAAAAGCCCAATTGATAACCCGAGGATAAAAAACCCTCGGTGAAAGGAAATCTCCCAATGAACCGATCCCAAGGTAACTGATCTAACTATGACTCATGCAGTCCTGTGCAGAAATTCCAGTTACAAAAAGAAGTGCTGGGGCCAAAAATGCCATGTAGAACCAAAGTCTTCGACAAATGAGCATATGATGATGCATCTCTTCATGGAACATGGATTTTACCCCCTATTTGGATAGGTGGTCAACAGGCCCCTAGGCTAATTAAAATGGTTTTAACGACTAAGAAGACAAGTCGACCCTGCCCAATGAAGAGACACCTTTCCAACACCTGCCAGTTTGCATAAATAAAAGAAGCCAACGCCTCATTTGTTCACTCACTCATTCACTCACTTTGTGTTCAAGTTTGGTAGCTGCTGTTGGTAGAATAAGGAAGAGAGATGCACATTTTTTAGTGGAGGATATTCCCTAGTGTTTGGTTTATTGTCTTGGCATTGTATTGACTATCTATATTAAAGAAGTTTTTGCTGGGTTTTCCCCCCATGAGGGTTTCCCAGGATAAATGTTGTGTATCTTGTGATTTTGTTTCTCTCAATGATCCTATCTATGCTATGGTTATCTAGTAAATTGAAAAAAAAACTAATAATAACTTAAACCTTAACAATGTCAGCAGCTGTCAACTGACGTCAGTAAGTGTACAGGTGGAAGTCGAGCATATTTGTAGGCATAAGAGATTTCCATAATTTTGTTGAGGTTTGGTTTTGTTGATTTTTTTGGTTTGTGGAGGACAATGTTGTCCTTAGATTTTGGTGAAATTGTATTGGCTGGGAGGGATGTTTTTTCCCTCAGAATTTTCTGAATTTGACAAGGTTACATAACATAAATTTTGTGTCTCTTGTGTATTGATGATTCATCTCTGATATTGTTGTTTCCGTTGCATATAATTTCAGTAAAAAATTTTCAATGTAAAATTGTTCAGTGATAATAGCTAGGGTTTTACTATTATCTCATTAGGAAGCAATTTTCAATATGAAAATTATTCACATAGAGTTGCATGTGAAAATTGACATGGTATCAAAGCTTGGGATATGAAGAGAAGGGGATCATCTTGAGACACATTGTTTTCTATGTTACCTCCCATTTCTAGGGGTAACTAAGGAGATGATGTCTCAAGGCCCTCAGGTTGTAGACATGGAGTACCGAGAGATAGATCAACAAGTATAGCCCCACATAATTCCACCCATCACCATGAGATTGATGGCTGCACCATTCAACACACCAACTTGGCTCACAGAGGATAGTAGGTCTTGTTCCATGAGGTAACGAGTCTGGTGTTGTGGTAAGTGTCATTTTAATAAATGAAGCATTTGAATATGTTGCAAAGGGTTCTTCCTTGATTTTGAAAACATTTCCTCGGAAATTACGCTCTTTGCCTTGTTTCACGTTGGTAGTTGACATTGTTTTCCTAGTAAGTGGCCACTTTCAGGGAAAGGGTTGCTATTGGGGGGTCCCCTTGATGATTGATCGTATCGCTCTTGCACATACTTGCGACTTTTCATGATTCTTTCCCTTCGTTTCCTCATCTTTTGGGTTTTCAGGCCACATTGACCCAATAAGGGCTTGTACCTCATTTCATGGGAAGAAGGGGCTGAAGGCCCGAAGGATTGTAACTGGAAAACGATAAAAGCCAATCATAAACCTTCCAGATGCTTTCCCAAGGATCTCTAGCACAATGAAATGTTTTTCACAAAAAACTAAGGGACCCATAAAATAATAACTAATTGAACATTCCAACCAAGGTAGAGCATGTGTGGACAATGTTTTTCATGCTTAGTTAGAAGTCCCACACATCGAATTCAACTTGGGGAAGAATAGTGTGACTAAGGTAGAGTTAAGGTGGGGAATGTTTTTCATGCTTAGGTATAATTCCCACTTTAGCTTCAACTTGGGAAATCTCTAATAAATTAAATGACAAAAGGGCTTGGAAAAATCATGCATCGCGGATGAAGGACAACACACCCTCTACAAAGGCACCCATAAATGAGACAATATGAGCCCTTTTATGTTAAGAAACCCCATGCCCAAAATTTTTATCCCTATCCACCTCAAAATCTTCACATGACTTAGAGAGAGTCCACTTGGGAAACACTCCTTGACTTGGGGAATGATTCACCTAATAAATAGGTCACCATGACAACCCTCCCATACCTAAATTTGGAAATTTGCATAAGGTCTTTGAGAATTTGTTTATTTTGAGAGGGGGGATTTGATGCACATGTTCGGGTGGTTATTTTATTATATATGGTTTACTTGACATGATGGTTGTGACTTGTGAGCCCTTGGAAAAAAACTTTGCTTATCTTGGCAGGGCCTTGGCAGGTGGAAAGACACTTTGTGGAGGCACAAGGTCACTTGGACCTTCACTTGGGGCATTGTTAACCCCTAGATTTTCACCCTTGAAAATCTTGAGGTTTAAGAGCCAACATGCAGTATTTTGGCCGAAATATTGAAGTTTTTCTAGAGTTTAGCACTTATGTTGAGCAAGAGGATGGTTCCCACATAAGGCATGTACATGATCGATACATGGTTGCTTGGTTCAGAGTCGGAGTTGACTTAATATCCATGCATTTTGAGAGATATATATGCACATAACGAGGGGTTTCTAAAATTTAGGGGACACAGTTTGAGTGAGTCTCTTGGCAGTTTGAAGTAGTTATGAGCATACAATATGAGTCCTTGCAGGATTCTAGGCTCGATGAATTTTTTTTGGGCGACATCCAGGAAATTTTTATTTTTAGCAGGTTTTGCTCTAGGCCCTAGATTCATATTCTGAGATCATAGTATTAATCCTTAAGACATCCAAGGTATTTTGGACCTTTTTCGGGATGATGTGGCCAAATTTACTATTTTTAGAAGGTTGAGCATCAAGGATGATATGTCAGCTCTGATCACATATTTAGATCCCTTGCGAAAAATGAGATCAATGAGTATAAAGTCAAGGGTATTCAAATGCATTTCTATTTTTAGCAGTGTCTATTTTTAGACAGTGACATGTGGCGGTGGCCTCCCAGTCATCCTAGTTGATGTGGACAATTTCCTAAAATTTAGGATCTGGATTCAATTTTTAGAAGTTTCTATATTTACCAGGTCCAGTCATCACCCATGTAGTGCCAAGTGGCACCCTTAGGGGTCTACATGTGGAAACTCTATGAAATGATGTGGCATCCACCTAAGCATGGTGCACATATTTCCAATATTTGAGCATTCGAGCATGTGATAATTAATTAATGATTGGAAAGGGGGTCACATGAGTCTAGACGTATAATCCTCCTCACACTCGAGTCAACTGAACATTGTCATGTGTTGGGATCTATTTTTAGCTATCACCTACCTCTCACTCTCTAGTTAACTTGGGCGCTTTTCTCACTCACACATCCAATTCTCTCTCTCTCCCTAAATGCACCTTCTCTCATGCATGTGGACACATTCCTCATTTAACTCTCATAATGTCTCAGTTACTTGGACTTGAAATTATTTTTAGCCTTCTCATGCACCCATGCACATACTTAACTCACCATTCACTCCCTTTCATGCTTCCATAACCTATAGGGCACATTCATTCTCCTCTCTCCATGCACATTTACTTCATTAGAACTCACACTCTTTACCTATTTCTCTCCCACTCTAACTCACACTTTGCTTTTCCCTCTCCACATTCCTCCATCATGCGCCTAGTTCCTATTCCTAGCCTCTCATGTGTCCTCTCTTCTTCCCTTGGGATGTGCACCCTCACTAGCTATTTATTGGATGCTTGTCTTGGGTTATTGGCTGATTCTTGCAGTAGAAACAAAGCGTCTCTCTAATTTTCTTCTCTCTTGTTCTCTAGTCTTGTCTAGTGGCTCCTCTTTGAGAAAAGTAGTCATTGTATGGGTTGTTGGCTTGCCAAGTGTGGCACAAATAGTCTTCTTGTAAGCTTCATCAATAAAGAAGTGCGTGTTTGTCTTCAAACCTCTTTCTTGGCAGTATTATGGTAAAATTGTGATCTAATATGTCATTTTTTGAGCTATTCATTATGATTAATTCTGGTCTTTTTGAATAGTTTTCTTCTTCTTTCCAGTCTATTATTCTTGTGCTAACCTTGTAGGTTCCTTCCAAGAGTAGAAGATTGATTTTCCCCATCTTTTTGGACTGCTTTTACATGTTGTCCAAGATGAACAACTCACTTTTTTGTAGGTTTTATACACATAAATCAAACTTAAAGACATCAACAAGGCTCTTCATTCGTGCCTAGGGACTCCCCCCATAGGCTAGAAATCACTATCCCAAACAGAGAGGGGTTTGGTTAGTGAAAATTGGAGCCATTAATCCTTTAATTATCCAGGTTTTCATTGCTATCCTAACACATATATCAACTCAATTGGAGGGTGGAAATTTGTGCTAACAAATTGGTGCTGTTGGCGGGGACACACCAATCTTGGTAAATGACATTTAGTGAGTTTTTGTTTATTGTTTTACATTTTTTTTCTCACTTGGAGATTCCATAGGGTACATGGGAGACTTCACAAGGGATCGTGCACAAATCATCTTAGTTCAACCCCACACAAGGGATTTATCCATCCCTTAGTGATCTGAAACACATGTTCTAGAATAATTCTTTCGGGGCTCCTACAACGAGTCCTGCCCTTACAATGGGTACAATTGTTCTATAATCACTCCATGTATCTCTTCCATTTACTTCGTCAACTCCTAGTATTTTGGTAAGTACTTCGACACCTCAGGTATCCTCTTTCCCTTCCTCATCCCCTTTGGTTATAGTTCCAAGTCCTGGCCCTTTGATTATTTCGAATTCATCATCTATTTCAAGTTCTAGTAGCATGGATGGACAAGTGACTAGGTTTACATTCAATGTTTATGGTCCGTTAGATATAATGGCCATTCAAGGGAAACCTCATGCTCTACCTACTTCTAACTATGTAAACAATTTTCCTAAGTTTTAGGGAAACAATGCCATCAATGCGGAAGATCATATTGACCAATTTTTGAAGGTATGTGATGATGAGGGAATTGAGCATGAGGATGCAACTATGAATATGTTCATTGATACTTTGGAGGGAGAAGCACGCTCATGGTACAAGAGTCTCCAGAACAATTCCATTAGAGGATTGAATCCATTCTTCGATAAGTTCTTGGAGAGATGGGGTGATAAACATGATACCTCTTTCCTTAGAAATTTCACTGATCTTAATAAGGAAGAGAATGAAACTATTTTGGAATTTAACACTCGTTTTGCAAAAGCTTATTATAAAATTCCAACTACTTTTAGACCTAATGTTGTTTTTGCTTTAATTTCATATTTAGAGAAGCTTGATGGAATTTTGGGTGTTTTGATCAGGAAAAAGGAGCCTGCCTCGCTGGATGCTTCTTATTAGGTGGCCATTACTACAGAGAAACACCTTTCCTTAGCCTCCAAAACACAAGCCCCACTTAGTTTGTTTCTTGACCCACAAGATAGGAGAACTTCTAACCCTCCTGCACAAGCATTGCTTGAACCTAAGAAAGAAGAGGGATCCTCCAAAGATGCAACCTTTGGGTTAGTGAATGACTTGAGAAATAGGCTAGTGAAGATGGAAATGTTGAAATATTGTAACTTCAAAGAATATTCTAATTATATTTGAGTTATTATTTTATAGATCAAATCCCCTTTTTTGGAATGATCATGTCATGTCTTGTATAAGACCAAATCCCCTTTTGTGGATTGGTCAAACCATATTTATATGGTGGTATTTTAGAAGTCATCTCCTAGTGTTTATAAAGTGGTTTTAACCACTCCTAGAAGAAGTCGTCCCTACTAAGTGAAGAGACATAACCCTAGCACCTCCTCAACTATTATTTATATGTAAGGATGGTGCCTCACTTATACACACTCACACTCACTCATCTAGTGTGCATATATTGAAGGCAGTTGCAGTTGTAGGAGGAAGGAGAAGAGAGACACATGATCAGTCTTAGTTTATTCTTGGTGTTTTGGTCTTAGTCTTGGCACTGTATTGGAAATATATTATTGAGGAAGTTCTTGCTGGGTGTTTTCACCCAATTCGTCACTTGGTGAGCAAATAAAGGGTGATTTCATGCCCAGTTGGGTTTTGCTGAGCATGACAGCTATAGAGGAAAGGGTTAGAAAAAGAACAACAAAACTATAAGCAAGAATTAAATTAAAACAAACTAAAACTATGAGCATATGGATAAAGAAATAAAAACACAAAAAGACCAATATCACCAATGTTTTTAGGCTGATCAATTGATGAAATCAAAGCACAATGAAGAAAGGGGACTGTGAGTTCCTTCTTCCCCCAAAGGAAGGCTCTTGTGTCCTCACAAACTTTCTCTCCTTACAATGAGAAAATGAGAATGATGGTGAAATAAATCCAAGCACATTCACTCAATGGAGAGGTGAATGGCTCAATGAAATGGTGCTAATGTGTTATTGCCAAGGAGTGAGTCCTTAAAAAAATCTAAGCAGCATAACATTACATGAAATTCCTTGAGAAAATGATGTTTCTTCATGGATTTTTATAGCATAGCATTGGGTGATTATGTAACTCCTTTGAGGTGTGAAAAGGGGCTCTTTAGGGCTTAATTAGGTCTTTGACCAGCCTACCATGCGGATTCAGCTCAGATTTGGGAGTCAAATCAGCTTGGGAGTTGATCCATAAGTGGTTGGGAGGCCGACCAATTCCATAAATGCGCCGTTTAGTAGGTGCGTGGATTTTTGTGCCAACAGCTGCGTGTCGTGCATGCATGCGCGCCTTGTACGTTTCTGTTCCGCGCATATGCACGCGCACCTAACTTCTGTAAAGCGCCCTTCAATTTTTGGTTACTTTGTATAGTTTTTGACCCTTTTTCCATGCTGTGAAATTAATTCAGTGCCATGAATGACTTCATTCCTGTTTGATGATGCTGAGTTCTTGTCACCATGTGCGGACAAAATTTCATTGATAACAGATGCCCCCTGATGGATGAGGTTAGGAGCATACGTATAGCCAAAATCCATCAATGTTTCTTCTACTGAGAATGTGGTTGTAAGAGAGAGAAATAGTGAGACCGTGTAGAGAAAACCTTTGGAGAAGAAAGGAACTGGTAGAACCCGACCTTCCATAAGGTGCCGAAAATATAAAACTGTGTTCAAACGAGGCAGGCATGCCCCATGCTCATGTGATGTAACTCTGAAAAATGATGGTGAAAGATTTGATGTAGATGACTACAGCGCCCTCGGGGGCGGTGATAATAAAGGCAGAAGACAATTCTGCAAAGGAACATACTCTGAATAATAGGTAATGGTCGCGGTAAGAAGCAACGACGATGATGCGGGCATTGATGGCCCTACCAAGTTCAGAGGTCTTCGACAAATGGTAAAAATAACTACAATAGTCGCAAAGTAAGACCCACC
>ML819148.1:181800-192258 GCA_009831015.1 Picea engelmannii | reverse complement strand
ATCATGATCTGTTTTGACCTTGAAGTGCCTACCTATTAGGTAAGGACGCCATTTCTTCAATGCATGTAGTATTTCCATCATTTCCTTCTCATAAATGGGTTTGTGTAAGTCCTTTCCCTTGAGTGGTCGACTTTCAAAACCCAGGGGCCTTCCTTCTTGCAATAGGACAACACAAATTCCATTTCTCGAGGCATCACATTCCACAATAAAGGTTTTTGTGAATCCTGGAGTGGTCAAGACATGGGATTTGCACATCACCTCTTTAAGTTGTTCAAAAGCTTTAGTTGGCTCTGGAGTCCATGAAAATGCATCCTTCTTAGTTAGTGTCATTAAAGGTGCTTCTATTCTTCCATAGTGTCAAACAAACTTGCGGTAGTAACCTGTCAAACCCAAAAATCCTCTAATATTCTTCAATGTTTTGGCATTCAAGGCAAACCTTCCTCTTTTTGCAGAACCGTACGACCCTCCTGGGGTTTCCAGAAATTTCGTATGACCCTCCTTATTTCTCAGTTTCAACCCTTAATACTTGGAAACTGGGTATATTTTTGGAATAGGAGATTACGACCTCCTCCAACGCACCTCCAGAGACTCTCATAATGAAATTTCGAGCATTTTTCAATTTTTGACCCCAAGGTTTCGCTAATTTCTACAAAAAATTTAGTATTAGGGTTTTTACACATCATTGAAGGAGATATTCATCTCACCAGTTCTCTCTCATATTTCAAAGGCTTATTGTTGGCAGTCATAAGTCCAACAAAACCAAAAAGTGATATCCTAGCCTAGTCGTTAGGTTTTGTAGCCCAGTTGACAAAGGGTTGTGAAGAATCTAAAATTATGATGGAAGTTAAGCTTGATGGATCAAACAACTTCAAGTTTCTAGAAAACAAGACTTCAAAGAAAGACTTATTGTGGGTAATACAAAAAGGTATCACTATGACATACCTCCTTTATGAATATGTCAAGAGGACAAATATCAACAAGAGCCATTGGAGAAATCATATCATCACCCTCATGTATGCACTTGTATATATATTATTTGTATCATTGTCATGAGGGAAATTGCAGGAGGAAGGAACCTTTTGCTGAAGTCATGGATCCAGAGGGATCTCAGTGCATCCATAGGAACAACACACTCAAGGTGAAGACTCCAGGTTTGATTGTTGTAATTGTCATTCCTCTAACCTATATTTCTAAAGTTTTCTACATTACAAGTAGGTGTTGTAGCTATGAAAACAATCCTTAAATTGTTTTAATTATAGAGATGCACTCATTATTATCCTTTAGGAGATATTCTTTTTTTGGTTCCTCTTGTTTTCTTGTTCCAGACAGGTTAAGAACAAAGGAATATGTTTATCCTTAAGAGGGAGTCACTTGACTCAGAGAGAGTCGAAACTATTTGAGAAAGAGGAAGAATAAAGCCATCATTGGGGAAACCAATGCAATAACACATGATCACAATCTTTCTATGATTACATGGGCATAAGCATGCATGACACAATATATGTTCAGAACAAGAGTCTTCACCAGACTTTGAAAAACATAACTCCTTAATAAGTCTTCACCGGAATGAAGCCCGAGATTGAACACTTCAGGTTATTTCAGTGCCTAGTGTATTTTCATGTACCTAAAGAGAAGAAGTCCAAGCTAGATCCTTTAGAAATAAAGGATACAATGAATCTTAAAAGAAATTCTAGATCGACATCCCTGGTCAGAGACAGATTGAGACAAGCAAAGACGTTGTCCTTAAAGAAGGGATAGTCTTTCAAAGATCCAGAGAATCTTAGATGGAGATTAATAGTAAGACAATACCTTTTCCCCCTTCAACAACTTAGAGAGAGACAAACATTATGTTGAAATAATGTAACTGCAAAGTGTATTATTATTATTATTTGATATATTATTCATTGGATCAATCTCCATTGTGGATTGATCATGTAGACTATTGTAAAAGGACCAAATCCCCTTTTGCGGATTGGTCATAATGAAATTGTAATAGGCAGAAAGAAAAGTCATCCCTAGAATATATTAAAGAGGCCCCGAAATATAAAAAAGGTGGTTATAACCACCCGGATTAAGAAGTCGGCCCTGCCAGTGAAGAGACACTTCACACGTGCTAGATTAGTATAATAAGGAGGCTAGTGCCTCACTTAGATACACCTCACTTTCTTATTCAGAGGCATGTTTCATAATTTCAGTTGGAGAAGAAAGAGAGAGAGTGGCACATCTTTGGGAGAGGATCTTCTGTATTAGCTTGAGTTATCTCTTGGCATTGTATTGGCTATCTATAATAAGAAAATTTTGCTGGGTTTTCTTCCCCTAGAGGGTTTCCCAGGATAAATGCTATGTCTCTTGTGATTGTGTATTTCTCAGTGATCTTGTATTATGCTATTGTTATCTATTGAAATGAAAAGAACTATAATAATGGCTTAAACATTAACATGGTATCAGAGCCAAGCTAAAGAAAGCATCTTTCACAAGAGTGAAAAATGTCACTGTTGTCATACATGGAAATTAGGGATTTTTTATGGTGAAGAATTTCATCCCTAAAACCATCTAGAAAAGTGTGCCCTCCCCCAAGGATTACTTTGGCACTCTAAGCGCACCTTTTCAGTGGATAGATCTCCCGGAAAGTGAAACCCTAGTTTCAAAAAGTACCAGAAGTACCAGAAAACTAGAGAACCATAAATACCAGAAGTACCAGAGGTACCAGAAAACCAGAAGCACCAGTCCATAAATCTGTAGATCAAGTTTGGAGGGGTAAAAGTTGGATTTTCTCAGATCCAAGCACACCAGGCTATTCGCCTCAGTCAAGTGCATCTCCTGGTAAGTTCAAAATTTGATTTTGAGCACTTTCATTTTTTGGTCATTTTCCTAGCTCCAGGTAGAAGATGTCTGGAAGCATGAAGCTTGCTGACACGTGGCTCCAAGCACATGACAGGTCAGTGAGACATTATCTCTTGTATTTTAGAAAATAAGTTTTCTTAGAAAGTGACACTTGGAGATGATTATCAATATCCCATCAAGGGAGTGGGAGAATCAAGATACAAGCTAAATTCAGGGAACTCAATAAAGATGAAGGACATACTCTTTGTACCAGGTTTGAAAAAGAACCTACTCTCCATTTCTTCTTTAGAAAAGAAAGGCTTCAGAGTTTCCTTTATAGATGGAGAAGTCCTCATGTGGGATAAAGGAGAAACACTGAATGAAACAATCATCATTGGAAGAGAACAAAATGGCTTGTATAAGCTAAAGGGCCACTCAGAGGCTGCCATGACCCACGCCATTGAAAACTCATGTGAAATTTGGCATAAAATATTAGCTCACATCAATTACAAGTCTCTACCATACATATGCAAAGTTGTCACAGGTCTACCAAAATTCAAAATTGACCATGAAGGCATGTGCAATGGATGTGTGCAAGGGAAGAACATCAAGAACCCTTTTCCGAAGAGAGACAACAAAGCAGAAGGAGTCCTAGAGCTCATTCCTTCAGATGTATGTGGCCCAATGCCATTGTCCTCCATTAGTGGGTATGTATACTATGTATCATTTATTGATGACTATTCTTGTAAGACCTGGGTGTATTTTTTGAAATCTAAAGATGAAGTGTTCAACAAGTTCAAGGAATTCAAAGCCTTGATAGAGAACCTTTCCAAAAGAAAGATCAAGATACTCAGGTCATATAATGGAGGAGAATATACCTCAAAATATTTTGTGAGCTTCTGCAAAGATGTTGGGATCAATAGGGAACTCACAACACCCTATAATCCTCAACAAAATGGTGTAGTTGAATGAAAGAACATAACGATAATGGAATCTGTGAAGACTATGATCCATGATCAAGATCTTCCAATGTGCTTATGGGCAGAAGCAACAATGATAGCCGTTTATGTGAAAAACTGATTATCCCATAGTGCACTTGGGTTCAAGACCCCTGAAGAGATGTTCATTGGAAAGAATCTAGAGGTAAGCCATCTCAAAATATTTGGCCGCCCAATTTTTATACATATTTCGAAAGAGAAGAGAAACAATATGGAACCTTCAGGAAAGAAGGGAATATTTGTGGGATACTGTGAGGTATCCAAGGCCTTCAGAATTTACATACCAGGTCACTGCCAAATTAAGATCAACAGGGATGTGAATTTTTATGAAGATGCAACACTCAAGAAATTGAGAAGATGCCAACTTGAAGAAGTATGTGAAGAGGAACCTGTAATCCCCAAAACTATAGAATCAGTGAGTGAGGTTCCCAGAGCTGTAGAACCAGTGAGGGAATATGTAGTTTCCCCTGATGAGGAAATTACAAAAGATCATGATATAGTAGAATTTCAAGAACCGCCTCAGATGACAATCCTCCATAAAATAAAGCTAGTGTGGGCTAGAGAGCTCATTCAAGATGGAGAGAAGTATGGTGTTCCCCAAGGAACCACAAGACAGGTGAAAAGACCAAAGCCATTCTCTAGTTATACAAATTTTATGTGTGACCTCCTAGAGAAGGATCCTACCTGCTTTGAAGAATCCATTCAGATGAAAGAATGGGCATATGCCACGACAGAGGAATACCAATCCATAATAAAGAATGATGTATGGGAAATAGTTCCCAGATTGAAGAGTAAAGACATGGTATCCTCCAAATGGCTCTTCAAAATAAAACATGCTGCTAATGGAAGTATTGAGAAGTATAAAGAAAGATTCATCGCTCGTAGATTTTCTCAAAAGGAAGGCATTGATTATGAAGAGACATTTTCTCTTGTAGCCAGATACACTTCGATCAGAACCATCATAGCCCTTGCAGCTAAGATGAAGTGGAAGTTGCACCAGATGGACATAAAGACAACCTTCCTAAATGGTGTCATTGAAGAGGAAGTGTATATAGAGAAACCTCAAGGATTTGAAGTTGAAGACAAGAAGTCTCATGTCTGCAGGTTGAAGAAAGCATTATATGGATTGAAGCAAGCTCCTAGAGCTTGGTATGGCCGGATAGACAGTTTCCTGACGAGCTTGGGCTTTAGCAAGAGTAAAGAAGATTCTAACCTCTATGTCAAGGTTATAAACGATGAGCCAGTGATATTACTGCTATATGTGGATGACTTATTCTTAACCGAAGAAGAAAAGATCATCACTGAATGTAAGAAGAGACTTGCCTCAAAATTTGAAATGAAAGACCTTGGCCTAATGCACTATTTCTTAGGTCTTGAGGTATGGGAGAGTCCAGAGAGGATCTTCCTTAACCAATGGAAGTATGCAGTCGAAATCCTGAAGAGATTCGACATGTTGGAATGAAAGTCTATGAATACACCCATGGAAGCGAAGTTGAAGTTGCTGGTCGACACTTCGTCAAAATTGATTGATGCCACACTGTATAGACATAATATATGATTTTTGATGTACCTGACAAACACCAAACTAGACATTTGTTTTTCCATGAACACCTTGAGTCAGTTTCTGGTAGAACCCAGACATGTTCACCTAGTGGTTGCAAAACATGTGATGAGGTACCTTAAGGATACAATAGATTGTGGTCTCAGCTATGATGGAGATCATGATTTCACATTGAGTGGATATATTGATGCAGATTGGGCAAGAATTATTTCTGACAAGAAAAGCACTTCAGGATGTTGTTTTAGTTTGGGATTAGCCATGATCTCATGGCAGAGTAGAAAGCAATCCAGCATTTCTCTCAGCACAGTGGAAGCATAATACATTGTTGCATGTTCTGCCAGCTGCGAAGCTATATGGCTTCGAAAGTTGCTGACTGGTATATTTGACCTAGAAATGGAAGAAACCACAATCCTATGTGACAACCAGAGCTGCATAAAGATGACAGAGAATCTTGTATTCCATGATAGGTCAAAGCACATAGAGATTCATTATCATTACATCCGTGACATGGTGCAGAGAGGAGACTTAAACCTCCAATACATTAGCACGGATGAACAGGTTGCTGATGTGTTGACCAAGCCTCTATCTTGTGTAAAGTTTGAGCACTTTCGAGATAAGCTTGGTATAGTCCGAAATGACCTTCCTCGAAAGGGGGAGTAGTTGCTATGATGAAACATCTCTTGCTTCCATCTTTAGTGCTGTGAAATAAAGAAAGAATATTTGATGAGACTAGTATTGTGCTTCTGTCTTGATAGTTGTGGCATAAAGCCAGTCTAGTATCCTGCTTCCACCCTGATGGTTGCAACGTAAAGAAAGAAGATGTGATGAGACTAGTACTGTGATTCCATCTTGATAGCTGTGATGTAAATCCAGTCTAGTATCTTGCTTCCAACCTGATGGTTGTGACATAAAGCAAGACGATGAGATGAGACTAGCACTGAGCTTCTGGCTTGACAGCTATGACGTAAAGCTAGTCTAGTATCCTGCTTCCAGCTTGATTGCTATGATGTAAAGTAGGATGATTTTCTTGCTTCCATATTGACTGCTATGATGTAAAGAAAGAATATGAGATGAGACTATAACTGTGCTTCTGTCTGGACAGCTGTGACGTAAAGCCAGCCTAGTATCCTGCTTCCATCTTGATTGCTGTGACGTAAAGCAGGACGAGTTTCTTGCTTCCAGCTTGACTGTTGTGACATAGAAAAAGACATGCACTGTGCTTCCAGCCTTATAGCTGTGATGTAAAGCCAGTCCATTGTTATGATGATGAGCTAGCCTCGTGTTGTGATGATGATGTATTAGTTTTATACTAATACATATTGATGCAGATGATGATTGCATTCCTTTGAGAATGACGATGTTGCTGATGAAGAAAACTTTTGATGATTTATAGATACGACAGTTAGTGTTCCAAGATGATATCGATGATAGTGTCCTCTCACCCACTTGATGTTGTTGATGATGTTTTCCTCTCTCTCTCGCTTGATGTTGTTGAAGAATACCCTTCTTGTTAAGGGGGAGTGTTGAAATAATGTAACTGCAAAGTGTATTCTTATTATTATTTGATATATTATTCATTAGATCAATACCCATTGTGGATTGATCATGTTGGCTATTGTAAAAGGACCAAATCCCCTTTTGCAGATTGGTCATAATGAAATTGTAATAGGTAGAAAGAAAATTCGGCCCCAGAATATATTAAAGTGGCCCTGAAATATAATAAAGGCGGTTATAACCACCCATATTAAGAAGTCAGCCCTGCTAGTGAAGAGACACTTCACACATGCCATATTAGTATAAATAAGGAGGCTAGCACCTCACTTAGATACACCTCACTTGCTTATTGAGAGACAAGTTTCAGAATTGCAGTTGGAGAAGAAAGAGAAAGAGTGGTGCATCTTTGGGAGATGATCTTCTCTATTAGTGTTGGCATAGGGGTAGACCCAGGGTTCACTCCAAGAGCGCACCAACAAGCCTTAGCTACTGGTCCTTTCGGCAACACCTGTGAATCATATGCAGTCTAACCCGAAGCAACAATTGGGGGGGGGGGTTGTAGGACAAAGATGTATACAACCAGAGGAATATCAAGTGGATCTTGTATAACAACAATCACAATATTCATATATCACTTATCAATGAGATCTACTCTGTGCAGCTATAGATCTTGATCTAACACAGTAATGCAAATAACAATATAATAATGACAGAGATTAAAGCATCAATTACTCACACCACACAAAATATACGTGGTTCACCCTCTCTCTAGGGCTACGTCCACAGAACTGTGCTTATGATATATTAAGGTAAAGCTTAAAATTTAGATCTGCACTCTTGGCCAACAAATCCTCTCTCTTCTTCTCTCTTTCTCTCCCCCTTCCTGTGCACCCAACTACAGGATCTGATCTTCTCACCCAACTGAAGATCTTACAATACCAGAAGGCTTCAACACTTCTCTCTCACAATACAATGACCTCTCACTACCTCAATAGGGATAAATAAAATAACAATATCATCATCCTCTTTGGACCCAAGTCCTCTTGACCTTTATTTATACATTTACAATACCTCTCCAACAGCCTTAGGCCGAAACCTAGGTGTCAAAACCCTAATTACCAAAACCCTAGGTCAACTTGATCCACTTTTTCCGGGCTTTGCCATTTTGTCTTTCCTTCTTCATCTCGTAGTGATCCAAAGAATCCAATGGTGGCTTTTTACACTTCCTGAGTTGTCCTCGGTCCATATTCCTTGCTGATCTATCATCCTCGATCTCCTCATCCAACGACTTGCTTTTCCGCATTTTGCTCCATGTTTTTTGCTCTTTTTCTCACTTCGACCCAGTGATAGTCACTGTGTCTCCCGCGAAGTTCACTTTTTACCTTTTCATCCTTGTTCTTCATTTCCTTTCATAACCAAGGGCCAACAGGCCCCCAACACTCACCTATGACTCATCCCGAGGCACTTCAAATCTACTCCTTTTACTTTGACTTTGGACTGCGTAGTGCAACCTTTGCTTTCTTCTTTATGCCTCCTTCCTGTCCTTGTGAAAATTGTCTTTTCTGTGTTTGGTACCCATTTTAAACTGCACCTGGTACCTAAACCCTTTTCCTCATGATTTTACTTGGAGTTGTGAGGTAGCTAGTTGTCATAGTACAACTTCAACCGACTCCCATTCACCAATCCTTCTTTCCATTCTCCATTCAACGTCTTCAACTACATAACTCCTCCTTCTGTGACATAGGCGATCTCATATGGTCCAATCCAATGCATTCTAAACTTTCCAGGATGTTTGATGAACTTACTGTCATATACCAGTACTAAATCACCTTGCCTGAATATCTTCTTCTTGATGTGCCTATCGTGGTAGGCCTTTTCTCGTTCCTTTTGAACTTGCTGATGGAACCTGCAATGAATCTGTCTTCTTCTAGATCAATTAACTGTGATAGCCTCTCATGAACAACGCCAATATCATCCATGTCTGTAAATGCAACAATTCTTAATCTTGGTACCATGTACTCCATCGAGACAACAACTTCAAGGCCATAAACCAACTTGAAAGGGGTATGCGTTGTCAATTTCTTGCAAGTGGTTCTATAAGCCCATAGTACTGCTGGTACTCTTAAATCCCAGTCATCCCTGTTCACACTGCAAATATTTGTCAATGCTGTCTCCAAGATCTTGTTGAATGCTTCAACTGTTCCATTTTCTTGTGGATGGTAAGGTGTACTCTTCTGATGGTGGACTGCAAATTCTTCAGTCAGGTCTTTGTTATCGCACAGTTTGTAGCTTAGGTCACAGGCTAAAGGATAGAGGAAAAAATGGCACAAAAGGAACCTTCCCCACCCAATGTCACCTCGATGGGGAGGTTATTTCTATTTAGGGAGGTTATCCCAAGAGAGATGTCCCCGGTAACCTGGGGTTTGAAGAGGTAGAAGATACAAGGTCAAGTTTTTAGAGTTTCCTCCTCACAGGTTACCACCAATGCCAGATAGTCTGACTAATCAACCAATAAAAGAAGTGTATGCCCTGTTGAAAACACCTGCCCGGAACAAGACAATAGTAACACAATATATATATATATATATATATATATATTTTCAGGCTATAACTCAGAGGGTTAGTACTTCTTTAACTATCTGATATCATTCAATGAGCAATACAATAGATACACGATGAAGTCAATGTTTTGTTAATTAGCTTCTGAAAGATTATCAATTCATCAATATCTACCAAGATGACTAAGCCGACAATATGTTCAATCAACCATTTACTCAATAAATTCTTCAAATCATCATTTAATTGCTCATATTACACTTTTGCTGCGTCAAGATGAGATATTCAACTATGACATCAGCCTTAATTCAGTTAGCAATGTTAGTTAGGGTTTCAGAATTTAAAGTTTTAAATGTAGTTTTGCACACTAAAGCTTCAACGTTGGAGATCAAATCAGTGCCTTAGAATAAATGGAGTCAAAGATAAGGGCACAAGGTCTCGGAAGGATGATAATTTAGAAACTAGAAGGTAGGGTTCTATGGTGCTGCAAAGGCAGGGCCCTAGAATCAAAACCCTAGGGGAAAGAGACTCACTCTGTTGTTGCTTAAGAAAGGCCTCATGCTCTTTCCTCCTCTAAATTAACTTGGAAAAACAGCTAGCCTAAGGCATAAATCTAAGGGAGAAAGTGTTGCAATAACAAAGCTTTCAAACCCTAGAAGGTGAAAACCCTAGGTGTAGGCAATCTAGGCCTAGGACGTCTCCTCTTTTCAACTTATAGACTTCAACGTTAGCTTAGAAGAAAGAAGACAAGTGTAGCAACGACTAGGATCTATCTCTTTTCTTCAATGGCTGAAAAATATTTCTCTACAAGGGGACATGTAACAATAACCTACTTGTGTGCTTGTTACCTAGGGTTTTAAATCAACAATACAATAAGCAAATGCAAGAAATTATATGTACAACCATTCACTTAAGAAGTTTTGCAAGAAAATTTACTTACATGTCATGAAGAAAAGCATAAGAAAACCCTAGTTGTAAACCTTCCTTGAGAGAAATGCCATAAATGCCAAAAATATCCTTCCAATA
>ML819148.1:163851-178336 GCA_009831015.1 Picea engelmannii | reverse complement strand
TGATCAGGGCAAGACAAGTTCTTTAGATAATAAACTATATCGGAATACCACTCATCATGTTCTAGTTCACTGATCATTACATTCACTTGCTCATTCTCACCCATCTGTATGGCTTCCTGATTGCTTTCAGTCAACATTTGGGCTAGACCTTGTCCTTTTATTATCTTGGTGGGTTTTATTTCTAGGTCATACTCTTGGATTTTGGAAACCCATTTTCCTCGAGTACCCATGCAGTCTTGTTGTGATAAAACATCCTTCACGACTGGGTACGGGACATAAGCCTTGATTTTATTGTAACCGATGTAATTCCTGAAATGTTTGAGGGATTTGACCAAGGCATAGGATTTCTTCTCTGTGATGGAGTAGTTCAATTATGAATCTCTTAGGACTTTTCTCATAAAGGCTACGGGATGTTCATAGTTATCAACATCCTTTTGCATCAAGACACCTGCAATAGTATCCTGAGATGCAAATGAAAAATCAGGACTAATCAGGACGGGGGATTGGGAGATGGCGTTTTTGATATCTTCAAAATATATGTTGGTCTCATATCCCCACCTGAAAGCAACATCCTTTTTCAGCAGAGCACTTAATGGTTTTATCCTTTCAGCAAAATTAGGCACAAATCTGCGGATGAGGTTGATTTTTCCAAGAAAAGATTGTAGGGATTTCTTGTTGACTGGAGGGCAGACGTCCTTTATTGATTGGAATATTTCGGGATCAATGGAGACTCATCCTGGTGAGGCCACATGTCCCAACAGTTTTCCTTCGTCAATCCCAAAAATAGACTTCTTAGGATTCAGTGAGATACCATACTTCCTGCATCATTCAAAAACAATCCTGAGGTGGGCGAGATGGTCTTTCCTATCCTTGGACACAACTGTGAGGTCATCTTGGTAAATTTCTATGATTTTTTGTATAAGGTCCCTGAAGGCAAAGTCCATTGCTCTAAAAAAAGTGGCACCAGCATTCATGAGACCAAACGACATTCTCAAGTACATAAAAGTTCCCCAAGGTGTAGTGAATGCAGTCTTGAGTTGATCCTCCCTTTTGAGTAAAACTTGGTTGTATCCTAAGAACCCATCCAGCATAGACATCATCCCTTCCCCTGTGACCCGCTGAAGCAAATGTTCCATGTTTGGGAGGGGATAATTTTCCTTTAAAGACAACTAGTTGAGGTTGCGGAAATCAACACACAGACGGATATCACCATTTTTCTTCCGAACAACTACCAAGTTTGACATCCAAGAAGAATACATGATAGGGGCTATGATACCAGTGTCAACCATCTTTTGGAGTTCCTTTTGTATTTGGCCTGCCAACTTCGAGTTGATATTCCTTAGCATTTGTCGGAATGTCTTGGCTCCTTCTACCAAGGGTATAGCGTGTTGGATGACATCCCCTCTATAGGCCTTTAAATTATCATAGTTCCAAGCAAAGGTGTCTCTAAACTCTCTAATGAGCTCTAGTATTTCTGTCCTCTCTTTCTCGGTGGCCCCCTTTCCTATATTGACCATTCTCGGATCCATCTCTGTATCGATATTGAATTCCAAGGCTTCCACAGCTTGCTTATTGGTTCTTTTTCCTTTGAAAACATCATGCCTGTCAAAAAGGTTTTCTAGAGGAATACAACCCTTTGGTAAGGTATTGTTTTGTAGGTTGATGACTTCTAAGTCCATAGAATCAACCAGGAAAGAAACTTGTGAATCTGTAAATTCTTTTCTATTTTCCATGAATCTGATAATCTGATCGTCATCCTCGAACACTTGCAAATGCTCCAGATTGTCAGGGACAGAAGGTCTAAAAAGAACCTCCATTTTGCATAGGTAATGAAGAGGTCCTTTGCATGGTTGTAAAGTGGAGGCTGAGACAACTAGAGCATCAATCACGTGGTTTTCTTCTCGAGGAAAAACTTCAATTGATATCTTTCTGAAGGATTTTGAAAGGGTCTGAGCCACATCTCAATACTTTTTCAACTTCTCATTCTTAGTGGCAAATCTCATCAAAACTTGCGACACAATGAGGGCTGAGTCCCCTTTTACTTCCAAGATTGTAACACCTTTGTCGATTGCTAGATTAAGTCCTAGAACCAAAGCTTCATATTCAACCACATTGTTGATGCAACAAAATTCTAGCCTATATGAATGGTAGAAGATCTCACCCGAGGGGGATGTTAAAACTACTCCAGCACCTGATCTAAATCTCGAGTGTGACCCATCGAATTCCAAGGTCCAGATTCCTTCCGTTTCTTCAACGGTGTCCATATCCAACTTCCCTTCATGAATGAACCAATCATTGAGACCACTATTGATGCATAAAAGTTGATCATTTACCTCATCGGGGGTCTCGAGTGGTGATCCAACAAAAGGCTCATTATAGACGGTGAAAAATCCTCCTTCAAGATGAAGGATAGTGGCTCTGGATTGCTCCTTATGAATGCTTCCATTTAAGTGTTCAATGAGGTCATTGCGAAGATAATCCTAAAATTATTTATATCATTTACGATGACCACATTTATCAAGAAATGAGCACTGCGGCAGGAGTCAAATGCCACCTCGAGGTTGTTAATGATTCCTTTTGTGAAATTATCTCTCATGTTTGCTCGTGAGATCTTTAGACCCAATTGATGCATAACTTCTTCTGTCATTATTTTGGTTTTAGCTCTTGGGTGCAGGAGACAATTGTGAAGGAGAAAATCTTTGACCCAGAGGGAGACATAAAAAGGTATGAACTCACAGACTATAGAAACAGGGTGTCCCACCTAGTGAATAAAAAGAGAGAAGTCTTCAGGAAGATTTGGCTCAACATTTTTGGGTGATACATCCCCAACTTCATCCTCTGGATGGGCCCTTTTTAGTGGAGGTTCTTGAGAAGAAACAACACTCTCATGAGAAAGGCTCCATTTCCTTTTGGCGGGATCTAGTTCGATATGGAGGATCCTTGGAGGTTCAGGTTTCGCCATAGGTTCATTACTTGGATCCCATAGTTCACAATTTTGTGTTAGGTTTCTTTGTCGAATGTAGTCATCAAAATCAAGATTTCTTTCAATTTGAAAGGCCAGGTCTTGCGCTTCTTCTAAAGTTTTTGGTGACCGGTTCTTAATGTTGAATTGGAAGGTTCCTTTTAAGGAAGACAAGAAGTGATCGATGATGTCTTGTTCTAAGCCCACCTTTGGTCAGATCTTTTTGAGGAGAAGGTTGAACCTATCACTGAAATATTTGATACTGTCACAGGGTCCTTTGAAAATGTTGAAGTATTGAGAAAAGGAGTCTTGTGAATGTTCACTATCACACCACCTTATTTTAAATGCATTTTGTAGTTCTTCAGGGTTTTTTATGCTTCCCTTGGGACACCCATCAATCCAAACTTTAGCATCTCCTGTAAGGAAAATTTCAAAGAGCCTCATGAAGACATCAGGGTGATCTTGACCAGCCAAATGAAAGTCAACACTGTCACAGAAATGGGTCCAATGTGAGTTTCCAGGGGTGCCCTTTCCTAAAAAGAAAGGTAGCCAAGAGTTTGCATCTATGGGTAAGTCATGCAGTCCACCTTGGATGTTGTTAAAGTCAAAATAGTTGAAACTCTCTGAGTGAGACCATTTGTGAGGATTTGGATTGATTGGAGGCATGGGGTTTGTTAGAGTGATGGTCGCCACAATAGCAGGATTTGAATATTATCGCCCACAATGGGTCGTCATTGATGGAGTTGCCAGATATTTTTCCTGAAACTATCAAAGAATAGGGGAATAAAGTCTAGTGGAGTTGCCAGGTAAGCTTGTAAGAGAAAAGGTCTTTGAGGCAAGGCTTACCAAAAGATTTTTCGTTGAGGAAGATTGACTCAGTGTCCCCAACAACGGTGCCAAAATGTTATCGCACAGTTTGTAACTTAGGTCACAAGCTAAAGGATAGAGGACAAACTGGCACAACATGAACCTTCCCCACCCAATGTCACCTCGATGGGGAGGCTCTTTCTGTTTAGGGAGGTTAGCCCAGGGGAGATGTCCTCGGTAATATGGGGTTTGAAGAGCCAGAAGATACAAGGTCAAGTTTTTAGAGTTTCCTCCTCGCAGGTTACCACCAATGTTAGATAGTCCGGCTAATCAACCAATAAAAGAAGTGTATGCCCTATTGAAAACACCTTCCCAGAACAAGACAATAGTAACACAGTATATATATATATATATATAGATTTGCAGGCTATAACTCAGAGGGTTAGTACTTCTTTAACTATCTGATATCATTCAATGAGCAATGCAATAGATACAAGATGAAGTCAATGTTTTGTTAATTAGATTATGAAAGATTATCAATTCATCAATATCTACCAAGATGACTAAGCCGACAATATGTTCAATCAACCATTTACTCAATAAATGCTTCAAATCATCATTTAATTGCTCATATTACACTTTTGTTGCGTCAAGATGAGATATTCAACTATGACGTCAGCCTTAATTAAGTTATAAATGTTAGTTAGGGTTTCAGAATTTAAAGTTTTAAATGTACTTTCTCACAATAAAGCTTCAACGTTGGAGATCAAATCAATGCCTTAGGGTAAATGGAGTCAAAGATAAGGGCACAAGGTCTCGGAAGGATGATAATTTAGAAACTAGAAGGTAGGGTTCTATGGTGCTACAAAGGCAGGGCCCTAGAATCAAAACCCTAGGGGAAAGAGGCTCACTCTGGTGTTGCTTAAGCAAGGCCTCGTGCTCTTTCCTCCTTCTCTAAATTAACTTGGAAAAACGGCTAGCCTAAAGCATAAATCTAAGGGAGAAAGTGTTGCAATAACAAGTCTTTCAAACCCTAGAAGGTGAAAACCCTAGGTGTAGGCAATCTAGGCCTAGGACGTCTCCTCTTTTCAACTTATAGACTTCAACGTTAGCTTAGAAGAAAGAAGACAAGTGTAGCAACGACTAGGCTCTATCTCTTTTCTTCAATGGCTGAAAAWTATTTTTCAACAAGGGGACATGTAACAATAACCTACTTGTGTGCTTGTTACCTAGGGTTTTAAATCAACAATACAATAAGAAAATGYAGGAAATTATACCTACAACCATTCACTTAAGAAKTTTTGCAAGAAAATTTACTTACATGTCATGAAGAAAAGCACAAGAAAACCCTAGTTGTAAACCTTCCTTGAGATAAATGCCATAAATGCCAAAAATATCCTTCCAATAGCAAGTGCGCCTCACTTTAGACAACRAATTTACCCTAGTAGGGCGCAAAAATCAGATCTCACTTGTGTGAGTGAAGTGTGTTATGTTAAAATGAGGGAAAACATCCTCAATTTATATCATCCAATGACCCTTAATTAAAAATTAGGTCATTAAAACAACCAACAAGGCTGACTACTAAAAATCATACTGTTTTACATTTAACTGCTAAATAAAACCCTAAATGAGTAGTAAGTAAGATGTCTAGCCCCTCTGAGGGAGACGTTGGCCCTTTTTAGGGAAAATATCAGCACTAGAAGACAAATGTTGGCCCTCTCTGGGCCTCCAAACTCTGCCACACGTGCCAAACTACCCTACAAAGCTTCCACACGCTAGAGGTGACATCAAGGATCTCTGGAGGACATCCTAGTCAACAGAGGGACACGTTCCACCTGCAGTGGGTCAACCCCCTAGGGATGGGCTCAACCAAGGCGTCCTGGATGAAAACGTCCTTCTTCTTATCTCGTACAAATGCTCGATCAATCATTGTCCTATCTCTACCCCTGATGAGGTCCCAACAACCATCTAATGGGCTCTTTAGCCCCATGGAGGTCCGAACTGATCATCTTCCCATGTGTACCAGTCCACCTGGTACCTGCCCATCGAGTATGGTCCTGCACATCAAAAACTTCTCCCTCCATGGGCTCATTAGTCCTCGGGATCATAGAAATGTCAATCATATTTCATCATTAATTTTATCAAATGCATGCATAAGACCCCTAGCATATCATCTAATATCTCAAAGACATTACACTGACCTACTATACAAAGCTGAAGAAAAAGACAAGGTAACCTATTGGGCTAGCATCCATAAGAAAAGGAAAGTTCCCAAAGGATATCATCCAAGCCATGTAATACGAGGTGGTTTGGTCTAAGGATGCCCATACATAGTGAAAACCAGGGGTGGATATTATCCGTGGGTGCCTTTGTAGGAGGCGAGCTTTACCTGTCATGGATGCAATTCTTTCCAAGCCCTTTATTGCCTTTATTCTTTCTTTTATTCATTGCTTTTTATTTCTTTTTATTTCAAGGTCTAACTAGAGGACACTGCCTTGGCATGGTGACCAGAGCTGACAGTGTTACCCACAATTACTTTCACAGAAATGATAAGGCTGGCTTGTGATGAGACCCCCTTTCCCTTGGCCATGCAACCAAAGGTCACTGCCCTGGCGTGGTAACTAGATAATGGAAATGTAATACTGTTAGGTACCTATGAACATAATGGGTTGGCTCATGATGAGACCCCCCATCCTCTTGGCTAGGTATTGTTTTTGTTTTTGTTATTTTTCTTCGGATCCCTCTTGTTTCTTATCGAGAGGCCTTTTATTGCCTTCTCAGGGATCCCTGGGTGAGGCATCTCTAGGTTTTATTTTCTATGGATTTTATCTTTTACCAGCTTCTTTTATCCCCTAGGCCTTTAGCCCCTTCTTCCCATAGGATAAAGTGTAACCCCATAAATAGGTCATCCTAATGCCCGGACTAGGGGAATGGGATAGATGAATGGGAGATAATATGTAAAATGATAATATGGTGGGAGAGGATGATGACCCTTCAAAATCCCCCTTGGTGGCTAACCAAAACCTATGGATACAAGCTTGCTAGGGCACTACATTAATCCCCCCAACCATGGTCAAGTGGGTTAGTGTAAGATCCAAGCAGTCGTCAGAAATTAAAGGAATCTAATGCATATATCTGAGAGTTATAATGATCAAACATGACACATACCATGATACCTGGACCAATTACCTCATGGAGAAAGATTCTTCTCTGATGCAAGTCCAAGCCGAAGGTGATGGATGTTGCTACTGCTAACAGGACAAGTTTGATGAAGAAGAAGAAAGATGGGCCCTCCAGGGCCATGCTCAGGTCAATCCTGCTCTCAGTACTCCATGTCTAGGACCCGTGGGCCTCGAGACATGATCTCCTAATTATCCCTAGAAATCGGGGATAAAAGACTTTAACTGTCTTATTGATGAAATGTGTACCTTGATCACTCATAAGGACCTTAGGGCATCCACACTTGGTTATTATGTCATCAAATATAAAACATGCAGTTGTAGTTGCACTACAGTCCTTGACTTCTCTTGCTTCGTCCCATCTAGTCAGGTATTCCGTCGCAGTGATAATATACCTTGCTCCTATGCGCTTTCCTGGTGGGTTTATAGGTTCCACGAAGTCAATGGCCCATTTTTCAAATGCTTGTAGGGTCATCTGCAGTGCTAATGGAATCTCATCTCTTTAGGATGGTTTTCCAACTCCCTGGCATACATCGCATGCTCTGGTATATTCTTTAGCATCTCTGTGTAACATAGGCCACCAAAGGCCAGCTCGCAGAACCTTCTGCGCAGTTGGTTTCCCTGTGTAATGTTCTTCTGTGATTCCTTCATGAGATTCTGTGAGGATCATTGGGTGCTCTATTTCCATAATGCATCTTCTTATTATCTCATCAGGTCCTATTTTATATAGCTAACCAACTATCAATGAAAAATCTGCAGTGCACACCACTAGCTATTTTTTCTGGGAGATTGTATACTCACTCAGATCCATTCCTATTGATAGGAACTAGACTATGTCTACAAAGTGGTCATCAGTATTTCTAATGGCGAGAAATTGTGCATCCAGTAATGTATCCTCCAGACTGGTAGGTTCTTCTCCATGTTCCAACCTCGACAGGTGGTCTGGGCCCTTATTCATTTTTCCTAGCTTAACTATGATCTCAAAATCATACTCTTGAAACAATAGAAGCCATCTGCAGATTCTCCCCCCCAACACTGGCTTGTTGACTAGGTACTTCAGCGTGGAGTGATCAGTAAACATTTTGAAGTGTCCTCCTAACAAGTAGTGGAAAAGTTTTTGCAATGCATACACCATGGCTAGTCCCTCTCTCTCCGTAGTGGTGTAATTAAATTCAGCTGTAGACAGCTTCCTGCTGACAAATGATAATGGATGATCAATGTCCCCTTCTCTAGGTTTTGCCAGTACTTCTCCTAATGCAATGGAAGATGCATCAACATGCACATGAAATTCCTTGCTCCAGTCTGGAAAGACTAGAATAGGCTCAGTTACCATCTTTTGTTTCAGTGTGTCGAAGCTCCATTGGCATTCTTCTGTCCAACCGAACTGACAGTCTTTATTTAATAACTTCTCCATTGGCGCAATAATCTAAGCATATCCTTTGATAAATTTCCTGTAATAACCAGTATGTCCTAGCGCAGTGCGTAGTTGTTTGACTGAAGTAGGGGGTGGCAAATAAACTATAATTGCAATCTTGGATGGATCCACCAACAATCCTTGCTTGCATACAATATGACCTAATAATACTCTAAATGGTGAGAAGAAGATGCATTTCTTCAAATTCAAAGAAATCTGACACTGCCTTCATTTATCCATCATTAGCCTTAGACATTCAATATGATTTTTCAACAAACTAAAAACAATCTAGTCATCAAAGTATGCTTCTAAAAACTTATGCAAAAATTCTTTGAATGCTTCAACCACCACCTTGGAAAATATGGCTGGGGCATTCTTCAATCCAAATGGAATTACTGTATATTGGTAGGATCCCCACTCTATGGAAAATGTAGTCTTATGGCGATCCTCCTTGGTGATTTGGATCTGATGGTATCCTGAAAACCCATCTGTAAAGGAATATACTTCTTGGCCTCCCACGTTATCCAACACTTCGTCTATGAATGGTGTAGGGAAAGGATCATGTAGACAAGCATCATTCAGCTTCCTGAGATCTACACAAATACTAATCTCACCTATCTTATTATCTTTTACTACCATGGGGCTAATCGATTCCGACTCTTCAACAGGTTCAATAATCCCTGCTTCCAACATTCTGTCGAGCTCAATATTCACTTTTTCCTTATATTTCGGGTTCAGTCTGTAGGGTCTTTGCTTGACTGGTTTCACATCTAGTTTCAAAGGTATTCTCATCTCTTACATAGGCCCTTTGATACCCTTCATATCAGTGAACTTGGTTGGGAACAAGTCCTAATACTTGTGCAATAATTCTGTGATTTTGTCAATGGTAGCAATGTCCCAGTAATCTCCGACATTGGAAAGATTTGGTGTCTCCTCTATCCCAATATTGACTTTCTTTATCTTTATCAGTTGTCCAATGAATGGAAGTTCAACTCCTGGTCCTTCCACATCTCTCTGGCCTTTTGTTTCTTTGATATTCACCTTCCTTGGATCACCGTCTTCGTTGGCATTAATGTTGTAGTAGATCTGTAGTTTCTAGAGGGGCGCAGTCCATTCATCCTCTTCTTTCTCCAAAGGGAGGCAAAATGCCTCCTTAAATACTTTTTGTCTCACCATCTGTAGTGCTTGATCTACTGAAGGAAATTCACTTTCAAACAAAAGGGTGGTTATCAAATCTTGGATCATACCTTCCCATTTTGAAGTGACGAGGCACAACTCTGCTTGAAGATACTATTTAATCGGGGTGGTATCCTACGTATTGACGAATCTAGGCCTCTTCACAGCTGTGTACATGGTCCTTTGGGAAACTTCGACATGTGTATCTTACTTTGCAGCTTCCTATGCTGAAAACCACGTTGTCATCAAAGTTCGACATTGTATCTAGTCTGTGATGTTTCCCTTGTGCGTTCCCCACCATTTTTCTAGTGTGGATTTCATGGCCTCATCCATTTCCAACAACCTCTGTTGTGTTGGTACACTTGTCTCAAATTCTGATAAGAAGTTCTCTAAAGGGTTCAGCCCATTGAATGTGGGTAGATTACTCACTATTGTGCCAATCCAATGAACTTCTCTAGTTATCCTAACACATCTTCTTGTAGATACTTCCCCACATCTGGTTCTTTCAGTTCTCCAGCGCTTCTTCTGAGTCAGATGAACATGTGTTGTCACTTCGCTAGATCAGATTCCCATCAGCTGTAGGGTTGATATAATCCTACTGTCTGGCTGTTAATTTGCAGATGTTTTCCAGTTCAAATGCATGGTCTTCTTCTTTGATAGGCTCTGTATATCATGGACCCTCATTTGGATCTAAAGGTGCAATGAACCTAAGGCCAACTTTCTCAAATGTCATGCGTCTTTTCTTTAGATCAACAACAGTAGAATTGTCGAAGGCCCAATCAATTCCTAACAATGCAGGGTAAGGGAAGCTATCATCAATAATTTCAATTACCTCAAAATCTGCAAAGGTTCTTACTCCATTAATGTCCACTGGGACATGCTCTAATCATCCAAATGGGCTGACAACTTGCTGATTAGCCATGTGAAGCTTGATAGGGGAATATATCATCTTGGGTTTTCCCATTAGTTCCCAAGTCTGCGTCATCATGACATTGACCTCCGACCCTAAGTTGAGGACCACATAGTCTATCTCATACTCTCCTATCTGAGCATTCAAGTGTAATTCTTTATTTGTCCTTCTACTTTTTCCAATTTGGTGCGCTTCCCTATTCAGTAAGGGGTTTATCTTTCCTAGATCATACTGCTTGATTAGATCTTGTAATTATTGTACAACGCCTTTATCTTGAATCAACTTAACACAAGTGCACAAAAATTCCATGATTTTGCTTACCTCTTTCCCTTCTATTGGCAATGCAGATGGATCAAATGCCCGAGGCATGCCATATTCTTTGATTTATGGTTGTCTCTTTGATGAAGATCCTTGACCTCTTTTGAACT
Source organism: Picea engelmannii (assembly GCA_009831015.1). Lineage (NCBI taxonomy): Eukaryota > Viridiplantae > Streptophyta > Pinopsida > Pinales > Pinaceae > Picea > Picea engelmannii. The sequence goes on along the minus strand of ML819148.1, from coordinate 167,460 downwards.
CTTTTATTGCCTCCTCGAATATCTGTCTTTCTTTCTTAGCATCAAACATTGGGGTGTTTTCTGTAGCTTTCCTGACTCCATGGTCGTTTTCAATATTTCCTTGGGCTACTTTATCTTCTCCTATAGCAGCGCCTCCTCGAGTGATAACAACGACTCTAGGGTCTTCTCCGTGAGGTTCAACATATATCAGTTGTACTTGTGGGTTCTATTGAGGTCCTCATCTTTCCTGAAGTTTAGCCAACAACATAGGGCATTCCTCTATGACATGCTCAAAGGAGTTACACTAACTACAGGTTGTACAAGGATTATGACAATCCCTTGCTAAATGTCCTGGCTGCATGTAGTTGTAACAGATTATTTGTCCTCAGTCTCAGCCCATACCTCCTCCTCGTCCTCATCCTTTGTATCCACCGCGAGGATTTAAGTTTCCTCTTCCCGAATATTTGTACTGCAAAGTGTTTCCTTCTTGTTGTACTTCACCTTGAATCTTGTATATGTCTCTCGACCTTTCATGCATGAAATCATAAGCTCTAAAATCTCGATCATCATGCCCCACTAATTTATAGAATGTACAATACAAGTTTGTGGGTGTCTGAACATACTTCTGCATGTAGTAGCACTCATCTGGGCGATGCCTATTCCTGCATACATCACACCAGGGTAGGTTAACTTGCTTCAAGGGGCTTGGCGTCCCTGAGGCCAAGTATTCATGAAATAAGAGACAATGTTCCTTTTCATGGCCTTTAGATATGAATCTTACACACCAGATATCTTCCCTTTTGTCTTTTCCCTTATCTTTCTTCATATCCTCGACCTGTAAAGACAAACTAGTTAGTTGACTCATGATCTGGCTAATGCTTGAACTAGATTCTCCCATCAGTGCTAATTCAAGCTTCATGGCGATCTTCAAAGCTTCTTCCTATGATGTAATCTTCTGTTGCATCAGTGAGACTCTTATGTGTGGTAATAACACAACGATGAACCATTATTTGTTCTATTCATCAGGGATCTGAAAATTTAATCGGCCTGTCAGGGTCTTAAATCTCTGGTCAAACTCCCAAACAGGTTCTGTATAACACACCCACTACCTAAAATCAAACTTTTTCGTTGATTTCTCAACAATGAGAGATCCCCGAAGCTCGCAGCAGCGAAATGCCAAACCTGCTCCATAGGTCCTTATTTCCCTGTCACAACCTCTTCTTCACACGCTCGTGACATTTCCCCGATGATAATTTTGGGTTTCAGGGTTTCGTGATTCCCGATGACAAGAGTTCTTGTCCTCTCAAACTCCCGATCTCCGATTTGCCGATGCGCCCCTTTACGCGCTAGCCGTCCTAGCTAAACTCCTGGCCCATATGACCACTATTTTACAAGACCGCAACCTTATCTCCTTTCGGGGTTTTGGGCTTCCAAAAGCCGATGCGCTCTGACTTCAGCTAGCCCTTCAGGCTAGACCTTTGGTCCACGTGACCTTCCCCCATATGACCGCAGCCACACTGCTTATCGGAGTTTCAGAATTTTCAACGTCGAAATGCATTTGTCCTTAGGACTTGCGATTCTCCAATTCTCGATATGACGTCAGTTAATAACCCCTTTTCGCCTTTAGCGTGATCAACGATTGTGATCGCCCATGAAACCAACAGTCCTTGATTTCTATCGGGACTTCATGGTTTCAAATGCTGAAATGCATTTGTTCTCGGGACTGTCGATCTCTCGAATCCTGATTCTCCACTATGCTAACAGCTGTCCCCCATGATGGAGATTTCCCTTCCTTGTCGGAATTTCGGACTTCACGATTCCGAATTGCAAGAACTTCTTGTCCACAGGATTCCCGATTTCCTAACTCCCGAAATGCCGATGGACGAATTTCTTTTCGGGAAACCTCCCGAATGCTCTGATCTCCTCCACGCGTCCACCTCAAGATGGACGGTCCTGATCGTCTCTCGCGATTTCGCGACTTCTGATGCTCTGGATGTCGTGTCCTCAGGACTCGCGAAATACCGAACCCCGATGCACCTATTGAATTTTCTATCGGGACTTCCCCGATGGTCTGGATCTCCGCCATGTGTTCCGGATGATAGACGACCCTGATCCAATCTCATGATTTCAGAGTTTTTGATACCCCGATGACAAAAATTCTCTGTCAACTCAAAACCTCGGTAGCCGATATACCAAAGGGATCTCGATTTCTGCCACATGTCTACACAAATGGATGGTCCAGATCATTTCATTATTTTGGGACTTGAAATGCCTCGACTCTCTCAACCTCAAGAATTCCGATATCCCGATGTGTCAACCCTCTCGTCGGGATTTTACCCCTACTATTCACGAAGGTTTAACCCTCATGCATCTCTTAATGGACCCAACAACTGTCGGGTTTTTCTAGCTAATATCTAACGGCTCAGATTTGTCTCACCTCGCGCATTCTTCCACTACTTCGTGGATGTGGAAAGATCAACGGTCCAAATGTTCTCATGGACCTTAGGGGTCTACGATCCTGATTTCCTCGCTATTCACGAAGATAGAGGGAAAAGGGGCAAGGTATGTAACTCCCTTGTTTCTCTCGTCAATCTAACGGTTGTGAATGACCCTGGGTCTTTCGACAAGATCTCATCCGTCGATTCATTGCTTATCCCTACGCTGCTACCTCGGAATTTTAAGAGGGTCATTCCTCCTCGTATAGGGTTATTAAGACTTGCCCATTCAAGTTCCTTTTCCAGGTTCTTGATAAACCTTCCCAAGGAGGGAATATTTGTGAAGAGATCTATTTCGGGGCATCCCTGGAGACAGACAAGGGGAAACAACTTCCCAAGAATGGGCTGGAAGTCTAACTTGGTTCAACTTAAGCATAATTAAATTCATTTATCAACATAATCCATGTGTGTTTTTTCTGTTATAAGCATATACAACTACTAGTACTGATCAAACATCATACATTCATTCTTATAATGAAAACATTCACAGTTCCACAGCTTATGAGCATAGTTATCAAAATACACATATTTCAAGGTGCCAGAGGAAAAACACTTATCAGAAATAACACCAGGGTTAAGTAACTGCTGAGAGGGGTGCTCATTTCCACCCAACCATAGGCTCAGTGACTCCCAATGGATTTACCACTAGCCACCCCCGAGCTGAGACCACGATGCTATGAGACTGTGTCTCTTTGTCTGCCAGTGACAAGGAGCGAAGGTTGCAATCCTTCCTCTCTGCTATCACTCACTCTGCGTAATTCCATAGTTCCCCTCGCGTCTGCCCCTCAAAATCTCTTCTACCTCATGCCTTATCCTCTTGCGAGGTTGCGTGTGGTGCAATTCCCCTCACGCTGATCAGGCCTGACGGCTCTATGGATGGGCGGTTCACCATCCCATCCCTCATTAAGCCATCCACCTACCAGCCTGCAAGACATTAAATTCGGGGCCAGCGAGCCACTTTTGGTTCTCCGGGCTAGTGGAGTCCAAATACGGTGTTAATTCTCGGTGGAAGTTAACACCACCTTTCCAGGTGCCTTCCACCACCATTGTGGTATCTTTTTCTGCACATCCCCTCTTAGCAGTCCTGCAATAATTCAAAATGTTATTCACATTCATTGACCTTTTCCTCAAGGTC
>ML819148.1:135409-147066 GCA_009831015.1 Picea engelmannii | reverse complement strand
TAGCACATCATGAACAGAAGGATGCGAGCTTGATGCCAAAGAGCATCTGAGAAACCTCGCTGAGGCCACAAACGAGTGAGAAAGCTCCGAGTTTCAGAAAACAGGACCTGAACTGAAACTGAAATAGAGAGAGAACCCTTGAGAAGAGTGAGAGTTCCTTAGTGATATCATGGCTTGGCACAGGGGTGGCCAGAGTGCTAATATTGAATGCCTCTGAGCCTATGGTCGGGTGAAAGGACGAACACCCATATTCAGTTGGTTGGCGACAACCTATAATAGATAAGTGATTTCTTACTCTGTGTAATTTAGCTGTAACTGGGCATGAATTTGGTTATACGGTGTACGCTTCAGGAATTGTGCTTGATTTTTGAATGGATATACTGTGTCTCTTTCCTTACTGCTTGGCTATATAATTAGGCCAATAAGAGATTATATGGATAGGACATGATTGGTACTCATAAATACTTGTGTCCTGAGGCAGCTTGAGTTAGAGCCACGAACGGTGAGTTTTTCGACCTTAGGCATAGTCTCATGTACACATGCCAACCTTCCTAGTTGTCTAAATTCCCTTAGAGGATGAATTCTGTTAAGCTCAGGAGAGGTAGTGTAGTTATGCACAGGATCCCTGCGAAGCAAGTAGAGACCAAGACTCACTCAAGTCCTAGACTTGACGAATGAGCCCAAGGGGTGCATGATAGACTCTTCTAAGAGTCAAGCCCAGGAGAAAGAGTGAAAAAATCTTAATTCCTTCATAGCTGAGAAATATCAAGAGGGACAACACTATTCGTAAGTGCTGGCGAGACCCAATAGTCGGCTCACGGTAGAAGATTGAAGGCTGAGACCTTTGAAGCATCAAAATCTTCTGAGATTAGGAAGAAAGCCAAAGCTCAGGAGGAAGAGAAATAACAACCCTTAGATCAATTGTAGAGTGTGGATCTAGACCATTGAAATCCTACGTCTAGACACATAGGATAGCATGGAAGAGGAGAGGATCTGAACGGACGGTATAGAACCATCAGATCTGGAGCGGCAACTGACAGTCGTTGGATCCAGAGATAGGCGCATGAAAGAAGTCTCGAAATCACTTCAATCGTTTTATCATTGGAGGACAGGTGGCGAACATCCATAAGCCACCGGGGTTTTGGAACTTAGGCGTATAAGGGTGGTGAAGAACGAGGATTCACAATAGCCAAAATTGCGAGGGTTATTCTGGATTGTTGGATTCAGGGCGACACATGGCAGAGATCTAACCCATCAGAGTTTCGATATCTGGTATATCTAAGGGCAAGTCTCTTGTACTCGCTAATCTCGAAATCCCGACTTGTGAAACCACAAAATGACATAGTGTGTCTAGAGTTTGGATGTTTTGGTGTTTCGGCACCCGGGAAACCCAAGGGTCAGTTCCCTTGTACTCACTGGTCGCGAAACCCCGACTTGAAAAACCCCGAAATAATAATGGCGTGGATAATTCTTGATGTCTCGGTATTTCAGCACTCAGGATATCTAGAAGTAAGTCCTTGGTACATGCCAATCCTGAATTCCCAACTTGTGAAATCCCGATACGGCTTAGCGCATGTAGATTTGGTTTTTCGGTGTTTCAGCACCTGAAAAACTGAAGGGTATGAACCCCTCGTCCTCTTCTACCACGAAAACCTAGTACGCGAAACTCTGAAAGGTGGGATGCCAGGTTTTAATCTGAGGCATTGTTAGATGTGACAAACTGTTGGTCCCTTTTGGATTTCGACACTTCGAGTGACAAGAGAGTAGAGGAACACATGCATCGCGATTTCCCGAATCGCGAAAGCTGGAAAAACCTCTCCGGTAAGGCCCGTGGTCATAACCAATGATCACATGGGTAAGGATAAGGGATGGTAGGGTCTGCATGAGGCCCCATAGGAATTAGGGGATTCTGTTCCTCAGTGAGAGGAAGGAAAAAGCCGAAAAATATTAGTTCCCATAGTGGGTGTGTGACACTTGCTTTGAAGAAGCCATTGAGAAGAAAGAATGGATGGACGCCATGATAGAAGAATACCAATTCATTATAAAGAATGATGTATGAGAAGTAGTTCCCTGACTAAAGAAAAAAGATATGGTATCTTCCAAGATTTGTGGTACGTGGATTTTTTCAGAAGGAAGGTATTGACTATGAAGAAACATTTTCTCATGTAGCCAGATACACTTCTATCAGAACCATCATAGCTCTTGTACCCAAATTGAACTGGAATTTACACTAGATAGATGTGAAAACGACCTTCTTAAATGGTGTTATTGAAGAAGAAGTGTATATAGAACAACCATGAGGGTTTGAAGTTGAAAATATAAAGACTCATGTCTACAGGTTGAAGAAATCTCTGTACAGGTTGAATCAATCTCCTAGAGCTTGGTATAACAAAATTGATAGTTTCTTAATGAGGTTGGGATTTACCAAGAGTAAAGATGATTCTAACGTTTACTTCAAGGTTATGAATGATGACCCAGTTATATTGCTACTAGATGTGGATGACTTATTCTTAATAGGAGAAGAAAATATCATCACAGATTGCAAGAAGAAGCACGCTGCAGAGTTTGAGATGAAATACCTAGGGAAAACGCATTATTTCTTAGGTCTTGAAGTTTGATAGAGCCCAGAAAAGATCTTCTTTAACCAAGGGAAGTATGCAGTTGAAATATTGAAGAGATTTGACATGTTGAAATGTCAAGCCATGAACACACCCATGGAAATGAATTTGAAGCTCCTGGTTGATACTTCATTAGAGTTGGTTGATGCTACTCTATACAGACAAATTATTGGATCATTGATGTATCTGAGAAATACCAAGCTAGATATATGCTTTGCTGTGAACACCTTGAGTCAATATCTGGTGGAGCTAGAACATGTTCAATTTCTAGCTGCAAAGCATGTGATGAGATACCTTAAGGGTAGATTGGATGATGGTCTCTGTTATATTAGAGATCATGACTTTAGACTATATGGTTATACTGATTGAGATTGGGCTGTAAGTGCTTTAGAAATGAAGAGCACTTCAGGATGTTTTTTCAGTTTGGGGTCAACCATGACTTCATGGCAAAGAAGGAAGCAATCCAGTATTTCTCTCAGCGTGGTATAAGAGGAATACATTGTAGGATGTTTCGCCAGTTGTGAAGCCATATGGATTCAAAAGTTGTTGATAGGTCCATTCGATTTGGAGATGGAAGCCATTGTGATTCTATATGATAACCAAAGTTGTATAAATATGGTGGAGAACCCAATGTTCCATGATAAGTCAAAGCACAGAGAGATACAATATCACTACATTCGTGATATGGTGCATAGGGGAGTTGTAAAGCTCCAATATGTTGGCACAAATGAGCATGTTGCAGATGTGTTGACCAAGATTCTGTCTCATGTGAAGTTTGAGTACTTTCGAGACAAGCTTGGTATTGTCTGAAAGGACCTCCCTCGAAAGTTTTTTTGATTGAAACTTCATGATACATTCTTCAGATCGTTCTCCTCTAGATTAAGTTGAGACATCTATGTGATGGAGCCCAAGTGTTGGGTTTTCCCATGTGATGGGTGTGCGTCAGACTCTGGACTAAGTTGTTATGACGTGTGGTCTCTTGTCTACTCCTATGGACTGAGTTGAGATGACTTGAGATGGTCTCCTTCTTTGTACTCCTCTGGATTGAGTTGATTCAGCTTGAGATGGTCTCCTGCCTTGTACTCCTATGGACTTAGTTGAGTCGGCTTGAGATGGTGCTCCAGATGGTACTCATGTGGAATCAGTTGAGTGATCTGTTGAGTTTGAAATCCTTGTGGCTGAGCACAGGTGGACATGTCCCTAGTGGCTGAGCACTAGAGGATGAGAGAGATCCTTTCTATATTGTCTGAGAGTAAGATTTTCTTGTAACCCTAATTTATGATGTAAGGGGTACAAGTAGGCCCCACCATGTGAAAGATAATTAATATTGTGTAATGATTAATTATATTATTGATTTAAAGATCCCTATTGTGCCAATAGACACACCTTTTTCTGTTTCAGTTCTTGTATAAATAAGAGTGGATACCCATTGTGGATCACACTCACTCACTTGTCATCTCAAAATTTTAGCAAGCACTTGTACGACTAAAGTGCGCACCTCTCTTGGGAGCTAGTTTATAGGTTTTGGTAAGCACCCTCTTCTGTGCTAAGGTCTATGGTGTGTGGGATCTTCTCTTGAGAATACAACAAAATATTGATGGTTTTTTCCCTTGTTTGAGAAGGGTTTTCCCAAGATACTTCTTGTGTTCTTGTGCATGGTTATTCTTCTTGTGATCTTGGTTATTGCAGTTTGTATTGTTGTTGCAAATGGTTATGGTTCAATTAATGCTAAACATAAATAAAAATACATGCATGATCTCAACATTATTAAAATTAAACATGGTATCAGAGCAGAGTTCCTGAAGAGACCATTGCACAAGTCATTGAAGAAGCCAACCGTCCCCCCTTGCTGCAACTACAAAAATGTATCCCCTTATTTTGATATTTTTTTCACTTTACAATGAAACATTGAGGCTAATTTTTGAATAGAAGTGTACGACCTCTTTCAACGCACCTCCAAAGACTCTCAATTTAAAATCGAAGAAGTTTTGATTTTTGGCCCTAGGGTTTCTTCATAATTTTGGTTTTAGGGTTTCTACAGCTCATTGAAGGATTTTTGCAACTCACCAGTGTTCTTCTGACTTTCAAGGCTTATTGTGGGCAGTCATAAGTACAATGAAACCTAATTTTTCTAGCCTAGCCTAGTTGTTAAGGGTTTGTGGAGGAATCTGCAAACCATAAGGAACATAACTTTGGTGGAAGATATGCTTGATGGATCAAGCAAATTCAGTTCCTGGAAATCAAGACTACAAATTACCCTGGAAGAGGATGACCTATTGAGTTTGATAGAAAAGACTCTACCAGAAACAACTACCAATGAAGAGAAGGATGATTGGAAGGCATATGATGTCAAAGCAAGGAAGTATACTAACAAATTTCTAATTCCGAGTTTGAAGAAGTTTTGAGGTAAAATTCTGAAACTTGTTTCAAGAGTGAACCTTGGTGTGACTTTTGAGTGTGGGATATATTCAAGCTCTAGTGAGGAGACTAGACTTGCAACCCTTGTCACTATGAGATTAGACTTGCAACTAGTGTTGAGGTTTCAAATCCATTGTCACTATGAGACTAGACTTGCAACTAGTGATGTGCAAGGAAAACAACATTAGCCACCTCATAAGAAGTCAAGGATTGCAAGCAAGAACGACAAGAAGTTATTCTCTATCTCAGTCTTCTCAGAAAGACCAAAAGAAAGTTTGAGCATGATTGTAGACTAAGGTAAAGTTTCCTACTACTTTCCTTAGTTGGTTTCATCATTACTCTGTAGTAGTTTTCTTTTGATAATGAAGGGTATTATCCCTAGTGTGGGAGCCCTCATGACTTGGACCATTATCCTTGGTATGGGAGTCCAAATTTTTTTGATTGGTTGTTATCCTAGTACATGAGGCTATTTTGGTTGTTAGCCCTACGGGAGGCCATCTTGGTTGTTATCCTAGTACATGAGGCCAAATTTCTTATTTCATATTTTGAAGGACCATGATCCTTGGTACGAGAGTCCAATTATTCTTGGTTGGTTATTATCCTAGTACAAGAGGCTATTTTGATTGTTATCCATACGATGGGTCATCTTGGTTATTATCCTAGTACGAGAGGCCAACAAAGTACTATAGAGGCAGTAGAGGACCTGAGAAGACATGGGATGTCTCCAGGTTAGCGAACACCAGAAAATGAAGATGCGTATCCTTTAGATTTTAGAGGGAGTCACTTGAATCAGAGGGAGTCAAACTACTTGAGAAGAAGGAAGAAACAATACCTTCTCCCCCTTCAGCAGTTCATAAGGACACAGTTATTGATCTAGTTGATCCTATAGCTCCAGTTGATCATGTAGCTCCAGTTGATGTTCCTAGAGACATGAAAGTAGGTCGGAAGAGACCTACATGAGCTTGACAGACTCTGCTAGAGGAAGAGGGACATGCAACTCCTTGTGGTATGTTCCGAGAGAGAAAGAGACCACAAAACTTTTCAAGCTATGTTTCAGCTATGAGCCACATCATTAATATTGAACCATCTTGTCATGGAGAAGCAACAGGACAATAGTTTTGGCAAAATGCCATGATCGAAGAGTATCAGTCCATCTTGAAGAATGATGTGTGGGATATTGTTCCGAGACTGAAAGGGAAGTCTATAGTGACTTCCAAGAGGATCTATAAGATCAAACATCCAGCTGATAGAAGTTTCAAGAAGTACAAAGCAAGATTTGTGGCTAGATGATTCTCTCAAGAAGAGGGAATAGATTATGAGGAGACATTTGCTCATGTTTCCCGATACACTTCCATCTGTACAATTATTGATCTTACAACATCCATGGGTTGGAGACTACATCTGATGGATGTAAAGACAACCTTTCTCAATGGCGAGATTAAGGAAGAAGTTTACATCGAGAAGCCATATGGATTCAGGATACATGAGCATAAGTCTCATGTGTGCAGGTTGAAGAAAGCCCTGTATGGACTAAAGAAGGAACCTCGTGCTTGGTACGAGAATATTGATGGATTCTTGATGATTTTGGGCTTCAACAAGAGTGTTGCTGATCCCAACCTATACTACCATATTTTTGGTGACGAGTGCATGATTTTGGTCCTATACGTTGATGACTTATTCCTCATCGGTTCAGAAAGTGTTATTGCTAAGTGCAAGCGTGCATTGACTTTTGAATTTGAGATGAAGGACCTAGGTATGATGCACTACTTCTTGGGATTAGAAGTATGGAAGAGGACTGATGAGAGTTTCCTGAGTCAAGGAAAATATATAGTGGAGATATTGAAGAAATTTGGTATGACAAACTGCAAATCCATGCCTACACCGATGATGATGGATCTGAAGAAAATGAACAAGGCTTCTACTGATTCAGGAGAGATTGATCCACATCTTTACTGACAACTGATTGGATCGTTGATGTATCTGGTTAACACCAAACTTGATATATGCTATGCAGTGAGTGTACTTAGTCAATTTATGAGTCAGCCGAGATAGACTCACTAGATAACAACGAAGCATGTGTTGAGATATCTACGAGGCACAATTGGATATGGCCTGAGATATGCCTCTGGTGTAGACATGAGATTGCAGGGATATGCCGATGCAGATTGGGCAGGGAACGCAGTGGACCGGAAGAGAACATCTGGTTGTTGTTTTACCTTGGGATCTGCCATGGTTTCCTGGTGCAGTAGGAAATAAAGTTCTGTGGCTTTGAGTACCACATAAGCAAAGTACATAGTGTTATGCGTGGCAATTCATGAACCAGTGTGGCTTCGCAAGCTCCTTGCGGATTTATTTGGTCATGAGATGGATTCCACTGTTATCCATTGTGATAACTAGAGCTGTGTGAATCTCTCAGAGAATCCCGTGTTTCACAATAAATCAAAACACATTTAGATCAAATACCATTATATCAGAGATATGGTGTAGAAGAAAGAAATACACATGAAATACCTTTCTACACATGAGCAGGTTGCAGATGTCTTCACCAAACTGCTTGCCAGGACAAAGTTCGAGTACTTCCATGAGAGAGTTGTCCTGGTGGAGAATTCATCCCTAGCTGAGAGGGATTTTTGTTGATTGCAGCTTCATGAGATTATCCAGATCGTTTTCCTCTGGAATGATTTGAGACATCTATGTGAAGGAGCCCAAGTGTTGGGTGTTCCCATGTGATGTGTGTGTGTCAGACTCTGGACTAAGTTGTTATGATGTGTGGTCTCTTGTCTACCCCTCTGGACTGAGTTGAGATGAATTGAGATGGTCTCCTACCTTGTACTCCTTTGGACTGATTTGAGTCAGCTTGATATGGTCTCATGCCTTGTACTCCTATGGACTTATTTGATTCGAGTTGAGATGGTGCTCCAGATGGTACTCCTGTGGACTTAGTTGAGTGATCTGTTGAGTGTGACATCCCTGTGGCTGAGCACAAGTGGATGTGTCCCTAGTGGCTGAGCACTAGAGGATGAGAGAGATCCTTGCTATATTTTTTGAGAGTAATATTTTCTTGTAACCCTAATTTATGATGTAAAGGGTACAATCCAACCCCACCATGTGAAAGATAATTAATATTGTGTAATGATTAATTATATTATTGAGTTAAAGAGGTCGTCCCTATTGTGCCAATAAACACACCTTTTGCTGTGTCAGTTATTGTATAAATAAGAGTGGATCCCCATTGTGAATCACACTCATTCACTTGTCATCTCAGAATTTCAGCAAGCACTTCTACGGCTGAAGTGCGCACCTTTCTTGGGCGCTAGTTTCTAGGTTTTGGTAAGCACCCTTTTGTGTGATAAGGTCTATGGTGTGGGGGATCTTCTCTTGAGATTATATCAAAGTATTTCTGGGTTTTTCCCTTGTTTGAGAAGGGTTTTCCTAGGATAATTCTTGTGTTATTGTGCATGGTTATTGCAGCTTGTATTGTTGTTGCAAATGGTTATGGTTCATTTAATGCTAAAAATAAATAAAACTACATGCATGAGCTCAACATTATTAAAATTAAATAGAAAGGGGGAGTGATGCTAATGATACTATGGAATCCTGACCAACAAAGGGTAGCTCCGTTAGGATTTTATATCCTAGGGGATTGATCATCCCTGTGCATATCCTAAAGGTCTAATAAGGATGGTCTATCAGAGTACCTGTGCATGTATATGCCATTTGTGGTCAGTAGTGGTAGCTTCATTAGGATTTTATATCCTAGTGAATCCTATGATTTAGAGGTAGATCCTGAGGAAGATCCCGAAGGCCTGGTAAGGATGGTCTGCCAGAGTACCACGTTGTTGATGCTCAAAAGAGAAACATGGAATCCCTGCCTGCAAATGTGTTGCAATGCGTTATATATAATAATAATAATAATAATAATATACTAAATAGGTGGGCCCCCCTTTAGGTGAATAATGATGAAAGATGCTTATTTTATTTGCGCTCATGACTACCTTGCAAAAATGATTCTACAGTTTGAAAATAAACCTAGAAACTCAAGCCACTTTCCATGTGAAATGGAAGAAGGATGAATGTATTGACAATTTAATTTAAAGAAAAAAAAGGGGGACAATGTTTGTTTTAATAAGCATCTTGGTTTATTCTTTCTACACATATATTTGACATGTTGTTCAAACTTCAAGCATGAGCCACATGTAATTATGGTGTATTGCACTTATGATATGCTTGTTATTATTGTGGACAATTGATAAGTTTTATGAAATGACAATCCTTCACTAGTAAGGAATGTGGGAAATGGCATGTTTTGGTGCTAAGTGTTGAATACACATATAAGACTTATGAGATTAATGTGGAGAGGACAATTCAATTTTGGATTGAAATTTTATGTGGCAAACATAGTGGATTATGTGTTGGAAGTTTGGGTGAACTCGTACTTGGTTGTGGTTGATGGAAATTAATGTGGGAAACAACATGCAATTATTGCATGTTGCTCTTACCCTACCTCCAGGTCACCACCTTCACTTGTTTGCATTTTTGTTAGTTTCTTTGGCTAGTGTTGCCTCCATTTTGCTTGGCCTTGGGAAGAATAGTGGTGCTTGTTGGTTTTTTGTCATTCTCCTTACAGGTATGTTGGTTCTTACCTCTCCATTAATGAACTGTAGCTCTACTCCAAATAAAATCATGATGTTGGCTTTTAGATTTGCTTACAGACTATGTTTTCTTTCCGAAGTTTATAACAGATGTATGTGGGTATTATGGCTGTGCAAATTAGATTTAAATGAGGTTTCTTCTTGTTGTCATTTAAATGTTTCAAACTGGGAATAATGTTCGACATTCCGTTCTGTTTGAAATATGTGATTGTGTTGTTCCTAGAATGAATGGTGTGTATTTTTCTATGACTATTGGTAAATAATTATGGCCAGTACTTTTGGTTTCGCTCTTCTCTGGTAATTAAAATTCGAAGGGTTTTATCTCAAATAAAAGAACGATTGGTTTTTTTGCATAATGCCATACCCTTTATCCAATATTTGGAAGACTTGCAGCTCTTTCGAATTATCTTTCCATCATTTGTGAATATATGTGAGACACGAGTATTTGCGTTGCGACCACCATAGGAGGTCCATGGAAATTTTGTTGTGGAAATAAATGGTTAAATGGTTTTTCAAACCCCTTATTAATGTTTCAACTTATGTTTTCCCATACCTCTGTTTTCTATCTGATATATGGAAATTAGTAGATTCTAAATTTGGCCTTGGTGTATGTTATAGTATTGACTCGACAATGGTAAATATTGGTTATATGCATGAAGCCTTGGCTTGTTTTTTATTTATCTATGTGGTTTTGGTTGATTTTGAAGTTATATGATGTTAAAATCAAACGACGAGCACATGTTTCGCATGGGGTTTCGAACCCAGTCGCATGGGAAACAAGAATTGGGGTTGTGATTTATAGAAAAGGAAAGGAAAGGGACTAGTTGATGGATGATGTTGGAAGTTTGGATATGGATACATTTTATGTTTTTGTAAAGAAGTTACCTCTGCACTTGTTTGAACAATATTTGTTGGTTTCTTCCCATCCATGCTACCATTTTTTGCTCATTACAAATCCCCCCATCTTCCCAATAGCCCTATCACTCCCTGATCAAATGGAACGTGATTGTTGATTTTAAAAGTATTTATGGATGGATTGCATGTGCTTCTATTGTGAATGATAGAGACAACCTTTTGATTTTATTTAGGTAGAGTATTGATGCATGGATTTCTAAGAGTTTTTCATAACATGATTGGAATATTGCTTCAGGATGAGTTTCTTTAGCAAAGGCAACAATGACAGAGGTGCTAATAGAGATGATAATAGAGACAGAGGAAATAATTGGCAAAGACGCCATATAAGGCCACTATTTTCGATACATTTTGATGATGATCCTCAAGAACTAAATCAACTTTTCCAAGATGGGTTTTTTAATCTAGTTGGTCAAGGAATTCTGTAACCCATATCTGAGAGGCCTCCTTTCCTGCTATGTCAAAATTTCTCTGGTATTCATGTTCCATCTCATGTGTCTATGTGTTGGCTATCGGAGGTCACTCCTGGATTGCTAGCAGGGGGAGAGCCCGACGCCCATCAGTTTAATGTCATGATTTGTTTAAAGGGTGATCAAATGGAGGAAAACTCAAAACAACATTGTATCAACTCGGAAACCAGACCAGGCATGCATGAACGAGTGAGGTCTTGATAAACTCCAAACAGTGAGTAGCAGTAAAAGGGTGAGTAGGTGGAAGACTTATGCAAGAAGGGTACAAGGGTCTATAATAAACATCAGGTTCATCACAGACTGGAGAGGAATGTATTCAAACACAAAACCCTTTTACATTCAAACACAGAGAACCAGAGAATACATAAATGCCATGACAAATCCTTTATCATAACATAAATGCGGCAATCCACTTGAATCATTCGACTATGAACACTCCGGCATGAGATGAAACAAAGATGTAGAAAGAAGAACTGTTTGTCATAAACCAAGAAGTCTCAAACCCAAAGGCATAACCAGGAGACCAGAATATCGCTGAAACTTTACAGTCGGGAGCTTAGCTCTACCATCGATAGATACAAAAATGG
>ML819148.1:111711-124472 GCA_009831015.1 Picea engelmannii | reverse complement strand
TATCTCTCTGGTTGTTGTATCATGATTTTATTTGATTTTTCTACTTTGTCTGATTACTCTTTAACTATTTTTTCCATGACGATACCTGTTATGAGACAACCCTATATTGCAAATGGTCTTGATGACCAAACCAACATTGCATTGACTTTATTCAACATTATTTTAGAAACTGTTAGTACTTGTGATGAACTTGAACGCTCTTGGGAAGTAATTGAAAGGGACATAATATTCATGAACGTTGGGAAGCCAGGCAAAGGAAACCCAAAAATCAACAGTAACCTCCCTTTTCCTACCTCTTTGGTCTTTCTTTTCATGTCCTCTAATCCTCACATCTCTTGAAGGGGAAGAGGGTTATCCCCTGAAGCTACCCCTATTTTTGAAATAGGAAGGAGGAAAATTGTCTTATCAACACAACAAAGTGCTCTTAGGTGAACCTTATATGATTCTTCCAGTTCATCTTTATCACCCATACCTATCACTTTCAACGTGACATCTACAGGTAGTGGCAGTGGTAGTGGCACCGAAGGTCCCTCCTCCTCCCAACCTTCTGCTTCATCTACAATTGGTAGTATCTACAACCATCAAGTCCCTATTCAAAGCTCTGTACGGGTTGAAGCAAGATTGTTATAACCCTAAATTGCACCACACATGCTTACCTGGAATCGGGCCAACTCATATCCCTTCTTTGCCAAAACACTGTTGAACAACTCTTTGAAAATCCTCTTGAATAAAGGCCCATGTGCCCTAATCCATTACTGCACACGTGTACATGCTGGCTGACCCAAAACAACCCGCATGGACCGACAAAAGCATGAAAAAAGGAAAGTTGCCGATGGAACAAAAAGCTATGGGTGAGTTAACTGAAACTCCCGACCATGCATGGCCGAGGGTTCATCCAAATACCTAGCTCCTTCTAGCCTATAAAAGAAGGGGTAGGGGTCCCATTTGGAAGGAAGGAAAAATATAGCAAAGAAACTATGCCCATTTACGTATTCCCATTGTCCCAACCCTTTAGCCTTTCCTTGTGCCAAAGGAGATTTAAAGCAAAGCAGTTGAAGGAAAAAAGAAGAGGAGCCCAGGATCAGGTTCGAGGAGCAGTGGCCGGTCTCAACTTTTGTAAGTTGACTCATTCAAAGTAATAAAGAAAATGATTTTCTTGTCCCAATTCATGAATTGTTTATAGTTTGATTAGTATATGTTTGGATTTCTAACCCGTTAGTATATAAGTAGTATGCATGCATAGTTGTTTCTCATATTGAATGCAGGTCAACTTTGGAAGGAGTATTGCGAACAAGTAATCAAGCACAATGGAGGATCGACATCAAATACCGATAACGAGGTAGGTTGATATTTCCATGCATTTACTAAGAAAAGGGGATTTAAATCTAGGGATGAAGGTAGAAAGTAATTTCTATTCGGTCATATCTGCATGCAAAGTATGAACTCTATTTGCTAGTCCGTAGTGTGCTTTTCCCCAACAATAGAATTGGTGACCGTACTGGGGAGACTCTCTAGGGTTCCTGGAATTTTATTTAGTTTTTGGGTAGTTTTAAAGACTAGTTTTTCTTGCCTGTCTTTTCTTTTTAGTTTGTGTAAAGTCTGAGCTAGCAGGGAGTCTGGTTTTCCATACCGGCTTTCCATGTCTTTTTCTTGACTGTGTTTTTCGAGACCCACAGAGGTACACACGGTCTGCACAAAGTCTGCACGTGTGTACCCGCGCCCTATCCTCTTATAGCCCTCGTGTGAATGCTATATGTAGAGGTAGCAATAACATGTAGATTTTAGAGAACCTCAGAGGCAATCATCCTCTTCCCTATCAGAATCACACATTCTCAAGGGTTTTTCTGGAATTCTGTCTGAAGTCTTGTTTGCTAGCAGTCCTATCTCAGATTGTTTTTGCATTATCATTTTTTCCTTGCATTATTTGTTTTCTGTTAGAAAGAGTGTCCAAGCCTTCAAGGGATCCTGGTTATCAATATTAGTGGTCTCTTCCTGGTTTGGTCTGTCTGTTTCATTTTTTTTTCTCAAAATTTAAGTATACACGCGGCCTGTACAAGGCCAGACCGTGTGTACAGACCCTCTGTCTCTATCTAGCGCGCGTTCGCACGTGTGCTGTTTGAGTAACAGTTGTGTGCTTGTGTAGGATACTTTTTGTTAGGGGTAAGGCAGTCATCCTTTCCCTTGATAAGAATTATTCTTCTCAGGTGTTTGAATCTCTGTGTGAGCAGTCAGTAGCTTAGGATTAATCTTACCCTTAGCTTGATTTTTCTCATTTAAAAAGTTGTCAGAAAAAAAAAAAAGAATTTTCACGGTTTTTAGACAAGTGTGAGTCATTTTCTTTTAAAAATTGCTAGTGTGTGATTTTTTTTTTTGTTAATATGATTCTTTGCGATTTGCGATTAGGCCAGAATTGTTTTTCTTGGTTTTTGTTTGTCGGTATTTTTCCTCTCTTGCTTTACTAGCATTTAAAATAAAAATAAAAATCTCTCTTTTCATTTTCTTGTTTGGTTGAAGAGTGTGTTTCCACATTATTAAGCCATGGAAAAGTCGTTTATTTCATAAGTTTTTGCAGTTTACTTAGATCATAAGTAGCTCATAGTCAAGTGAAATTCCTTTGAGTTTGCTTTCCAAAATCTTAGAAAAGTTAAAAAATATTTCTTTAGGAAAGTTGTTGAAATTTTGCATTCAGTAAAAAGTTTTGTTTCCAGCTTTTTTCATTCGTTTTTTTCTTTCGTATTTTGACACATCATCAGTTTCACTCTCATACCCCTTGACGTAATACAAAGCCATAAAATTAACGCTAAATTTAAAATCTACTATAATTTTATGTTTGTAGGGTTCATAAACTAGTTCAGGACTAGGGCCTTGGATTAGGTTGGAGAGGAAACTCTTCAAGGCCATTTTAAATAAAACATTGGAGTTTGAGATAGGGAATGTCTAAGTCTAGTGTCATGAAAGTTATCCGAGACCCCCCTCTAACACAAGGGATAAACATGAGGTCGCGTGCAGAAAGGTAGCGGATATAACCCCTCCAAAGCTGGACCAATCGTAGTGGAGAACACATATAGAGGGCTTGTTTTGGGATTTCGTCATTTTCATTTGCCACTGGGCTTTGTGGGTCTCGAATACATTTGAAGTCCTCAGTTGTCTTCCAGAACATTTTCTCTCAATACCCTTGACAGGTTTTGGGCTCGATACCTTGCTCATTGTGGTCTACCCGACTTTCGATTGTACCCGCCTGGTGACTGTTCGCGCACTGGCAACCTAGTTGCCAATATTTTTAGGGACATACACGGGTGACTACGGGGGTATACCATGGTACCTAGGACAGAAATCGGTCCACGCTTTGCAAAGTATACCCGGAGGGTGCTTCCGTGTTCAAGTTTCACTTGCACCGGTAAGTTTCTCTAGTGTTGGTTGTTGTAACTGTTCTTCCAATTAATTTAGTGTTTGCTTGTCTTATCTCCTAGGGAATGTTTTTAGCGAGTGTTACTTTTGAACGTTTAGACTACCTTAGAGTGTCTTGGATCTTCTCACATAGTGGAGGATCCTGAGCACCGTCGGTCATGAAGGCTTCTTGGCCTGCCGCCAGTTACATTGGAGCCACCCCCGCCACCATTAAGGTGAAAGCTAGACCAACAAGGGTATTTTGAAGAGATCGGGTTACAAACCATTGTGCCCGAACAACCCCCAGAGGAGTTGACCATTTTGGACCTTGAAGCAAATTCTCTTGGCTCGGTTGAAACCCCAACCACTAATTTCTTGGCACCTTTCATTGTACCAATTCAATTTAACGAGCGCCAGACAGTGTCGCACACAGCAATGGAAACAAATGTTGTTACTTCTTCTGGGAATTATTCAATTCCCACCACGGTTGTCACCACAGGAGATCTTTCATCTCCTAACCCACCATCGTCAGTCAAAGACACCATGGTATCGACCGTAACTATGTCGCACAGTGGTCTGAACCTGTCTTTGGCGGAAGCCACAACCCCTTTCACACCTAGTGCGACAGGCCCTCCATTCTCATACGGGATGCCTAGTTCGGGTACAAGTCCTATACTTTCCTATTCCACTTTACAGACTTTGGGTCTGGGGGAAGGGAGCTCTAGTGCTCCTTTGCAAGGTCACATGGGGGGCACTCTTGTCCCTTTTAACGCTTTTCTTTATGGAGGAGGTCATATCCCTCCTTCATCCCCTTCACTCGGTGGTTCACATCAACAATCCACTGGGCAACCTACACACAATATTTTATTTGGAGCGGGGAGTCAAGGACCACCTTCGCATAGTATGCTGGTAGGTTCGACACCATTTTCTTTGAATGAAACATTTGGTAACAACGCCTTCTCGTCAGCTGCTTTCCCGACTGGGGGAAACCCCATTTTTGGACATTATACTCTTGTGCAGGGTACTATTCCTGCACAAGGGGAAAACATAGCAGGACCTTGGAATTCAGGGCAAGGATTCGTTCCCTCCTCTAGAATGTCGATATAGGGTAATTCTTTCCACAATTAATGGAACCTTGGACAAACTACTATGCCTATCCCCATGGGACCGGCATGGGGTAATCCTTCCCAAAGTCCTTCGAATACAATGCATGCCCAACCATCTATGTCCTATTTGGGAAATCAGCCGATGATGTCTCCACATATGAAAAATCCTTACGCTGGCCAGGGCCATGGTTTCTACCAGAATCCGGGCCAGCAACCAAACTTTTCCTAGCAACCTAGTGCTAGTCAAACTCCAGGTCCCCTTTTCCCAGGTTATCAACAGCAACCCAAACTACCATTCCTGGTGACTTTACACTTGCCAGATTTGACAAGGTTGTTGAATGACCCTATCTGTCATGATCTACGTTAGCCTCCTATGCCAATGAAGTTGCCTTTGGACATTCCAAAGTTTGAATCCAAGCCTAATGAAGATCCAAGAGATCATGTGACTACCTTTCATCTTTGGTGCTCATCTAACTCATTGAAAGATGACTCTGTACAGTTGTGATTGTTTCAACGTACTCTCATTGGGAGTGTCATGAAATGGTACATTGAGTTCGATCACTCAAGATACTCTTCTTTTGGAAAACTGGCGATGGCTTTCTTGAACCATTTCCAGCTACCTGTGAAATACGACGTTGGCATAGAGCTGCTCGCCAATTTTGAACAGATAACAACGGACCATATCTTTGATCACATCCAAGAATGGAGACGCCGAAAGAGTTTAATCAAGGTACCAGTCCCACCAGCATTCTTTCTTGAGTGGTTCCTTAAGTCTTTAGTCCTACAGTTATCCAAAGACGTTGCGACATCATGAATTTTCTTTGAAGAAGACGCCATCATGAGGGCTCAACAGTTTGAGCTCATATATTCTCAGTTCGATTTATTATACAACATCTTTCCAGATGTGCCACATTCAATACTGGATAAAACTAGACAGAGAAATGGACCACATGCCGATGGTATTGTCGGTTCAACGCAAACCAATCCCGCTGAGCAATTAACAAAGAAGTTGTAGTAGTTATCCATACAACACACAGCGGCCAGCCAAATTACTACTTTGGCTTCTCCCCCTACCAAAACATCGAAAGTACACATAGTGAAGTCGACTAACCCAAAGGCCACCCAACAACTTGAAGGGAAGAAAAAACAACGAAAGAAGGGTAAGGGGGATAAAAAACCCAACGATAATGTTGGCAAGGACAACATTGAAAAACCGAAGGTGAGGTATCCATGCAACTTGTGCATGGTAGATCACCCAACCCATCTATGTCCTCAACTTGCAGAGGCCCAAAAGTTTGTCACACATCAACAACATGCAGTGTTGACTAATCCATTTCAACATGGGTAAAATCTAACTCAAGCCTCTGCAAGCACAAAAGGGGGCAGCCAAGAAACCTTCCCGCCTCCGAATAAACCCACATCCGCGAACGTATATATGGTTAGGGGTGATGCTTTAATATCAACTAGAGCGCACGATTATAGTAAACCAAGCGCTTCTGAGAAGGGTAAAGAAGTTGATCTCCCATATCTTCCTCTACATATTGAGAAGACGTTGGGAGAAATAATGACACGCATTCCAAAAGGTGCATTTAAAAAAGCTTCGCATAACCCAAACGCAAGGGCCACCCAGAACTACTCTGTGGTGGAGGATTTATTACAAACCCCTTGTGTGATGTCTTCTTTAGAGGTCCTCCAAAGCTTCCTTGCTCAGAGGAAATCCTTAACCACATTGGGCTCTACTGAGACTTGTAATCTGGGTACCATCATGTTAGATACAACTGACTTAAAACCTCATCAGCCTTACCACGTAGCGTTTCAGATAGTAGTGGCTTACCCCATAAAAACTTTTACACGAAATATCTTCTGCACGGTGGTCGACGAGGGTGCCTCGACATGCGTTATGTCATTGGCATGTTGGAAGGCCATTGGCCAACCCATTTTGTTTCCATTACATACTCTCCTCACTACTTTCGACGGTCATTCGTTCCAACCACATGGCATAGTTCCTTCTTTCCCCGTGCAGTTAGGAGGGAAAACCGTGTGTGTCGAAGTAGAGGTAGTCGATGCTCCCCTTGACTATAACCTCTTGTTAGGACTGAGTTGGACTTATGCTATGCAAGTTGTGGTTGCTACAGTTTTTTGGGTCTTTTTGTTTCCACATGAGGGCCGGATAGTGACCATCGATCAATTGTCTTTCTCCAGACCTGACCCAGCTTTGGGGGAATCCATGGTCCCGATGATTGATAATCCTCAACCAGGTGTCATCAGCATAGGAGTTGGTTTGTGCCCATCCCTAATGGGTGCCTTCGATTACCCACCTCCTCATGACGATATTAAATTTATATCCAATCACCATAAGGTTGAGATTTTTCAAGTTTCATCATTCCACACGACTTACTTCGGGGATCCATGGATACTTCCTTCCCCATTGACCACGATGGATGAGACAGGGCACCTAGGCATGTCCATGCCCTTATCTGCCACTGAAGTAGCATACTCTTTAGTCCAGCAAGCTTCAGCTAACCCTGATCTGACTCCTGCACAAGAGTTAGATCCACTTCTAGAGCCTATTTGGGCTCAGGGTTCTCTCACTAACATTCATTCGTTCGACTTAGTCTTTCCTTCTGATGAAGCAATAATCAAAGCAATGACTAGTCCGGACAAACCTTGGGAAGATATTCATCACAGATCTCCCAAAGTTAAGCCAAATCGAAGCAGGAGAATTCACTGTGACCATGACGAGAGATCAGTCGTGTCCTATTAATCTCTTAGCTACACATGAAATTTCTGCTGAGGGAAATATGGAAACTATCGTTGAAACTATACCGATCAACATCTCCCGAAACCCTGGCGTCGTCGAGAATGTCTTCATCGGAGAGGATTTATCCCGTGAAGAGATTCAAATCTACACGGATCTTTTCAAAGAATTCTGCGATGTTTTTTCCTGGTCTTATGAGGAAATGCCAGGTATCGATCCAAAAATAGTTGAACATGAAATCACAACGTATCCTGATGCCAAGCCTATTCGACAGAAACTTCATCTAGTTAATCCCAAGAAAGTAGAAGCCATCAAGATTGAGGTTGAGAAATTGCTAAAGACAGGTTTTATCTATCCTATCCATTTGACTCAATGGGTGTCAAATCCTGTGCCGGTCAATAAAAAATAAGGCACGATTCATGTATGTACCGATTTCCGTGATTTGAACAAGGCATGTCCCAAAGATAATTTTCCAACACCATTCATCGACCAGATCATTGATGAATGTGCTAGTTACGAATCATTTTCTTTCATGGATGGTTTTTCAGGATATAATCAAATCCAAATCAAACCCGAAGACCAACACAAAACAACACTCATTTGTCCGTGGGGTACATTCTCATATCGTAAGATGCCTTTTGGTATTAAAAATGCTGGAGCCGCATTCTAGTGGGCCATGTATTTTTATTTTCATGATCTCAAGCATATAGTTGAGGCCTATCTAGATGATTTAGCATCAAGATCTCGCAAGAGAATGGATCATCCCACACACCTTAGACTTATCTTTGAACGTTGTTGCTACTTTCAGATTCGCTTGAATACAAACAAGTGCAGCTTCTGCGTAACGTCAAGACGTTTGTTAGGTTTCATCATATCAACAACAGGGATCATGTTCGATCCTCTCAAGGTGGAGGAAATAATCTAGTTGCCCCCTCCATGCACAATCCTTCAACTTCAAAGTCTAAAAGGCAAGGAGAACTTTTTACAACGCTTCATCACCAACTATGCTGAAATCACCAAGGGATTTATGCTCTTACTGAAGAAAGACATTCCTTTTTATTGGGATGATGCCTCTCAGTGCTCTTTCGACGCATTAAGACCTTTCCTCACAACAATCCCTCTGCTACGACCACCTAATTATAACAAAGATTTCTTATTATATCTGGCTGCCGCAGAGTCAACCATTGGTATGGTTTTAGTTCAGGAAGATGATTTGTACTCAGAATACGTGATCTATTACCTGAGTCGAGGCCTCGTAGGAACGGAACTCAATTATTCTCATATAGAAAAACTTGCGTTGGTAGCAGTTCATGCTGTTTAACGGTTCCGTCATTATGTTCTATTTCGCAAGACCACCATCATTGCTGTCATGAATCCATTCCAGTACATGTTGACATGATGGGTTATAGGTGGAAAAATTAGTAGATGGATCATCATCCTCCAGGATTTTGACTTAGACTTCATTTCAGCGAAGTCCAAAAAGTCATTGGTCTTCGCAGAGCTTATTTCAGAACTTTCGGTTGAGTCAGGTGACATTGTGCTTGAAGAATCGCCTATCCAGAGAGATATTTTTTTGATCACATCTTCAGATCCCTGGTATGGAGATATACTTATCTATCTCCAGACTTTGAAGTGCCCCACTTCTACTTCTCGTGATGAGCGTCGGCGTATATGCCATCAGGCTAAGAATTATCTCAAACTCGATGATACGTTGTGTCGGAGAGGTGTAGACTGCATCTTACATCGATGTCTCACACGTGAGGAGGCAGTTATCGTGCTCAACGATTTCCGTATCGGAGCTTGTGGCAGTCATTTGTCTGGGTTGGCAACAACCAAAAACATTCTACGAGCAGGTTACTTCTGGCCGACACTTATCAAAGATTGTATAGAATCGGTCAAGAAGTGCCATCCGTGCCAAATCTTCTCTCGAAAGATGAGGGAACATCCTACTCCCATGTTTCTTGTCATCACAGTTGGTCCCTTTACCAAATGGGGGATTGATTACACTACTTTCAACCCCCCTTCAGCAAGGGGGCACCTCTATATCATCGTAGCTATCGACTACTGCACTAAGTGGGTCGAAGCTATGCCAACGTTTAAAGATGATGGAGAGACTGCAACTCTCTTTTTATTCAACCAGATCATAGCAAGGTTCGACGTTCCGAGAGAGATTGTTACTGACCATGGCAGTCACTTTCAGAACCAAATGATGACCGAATTAACATCAAATCTTGGGTTACGGCAAGAGCATTCATCACCCTATTACCCCCAAGCCAATGGGTAGGTAGAAGCTGTAAACAAAACTCTTAAGACTATTCTACATCGAACTATCACCTCATCCAAGTCAAATTGGAATTTAATGTTATACTCAGCATTATGGTCTTACCGAACATCTGTTAATACTGCAACCAGTTTCTCACCTTTTCAACTCATTTACGGGCTGGAGGCAGTCTTGCCCATCAAAAGTCAGATCCCATCTCTAAAATTGGCAGTACAATTATTGCCAGACACTTCTCCACTTGAAGAACAGTTAGTATACTTGGGGAAACTCAATGAGAAACATCGTGATGCATCCCTAGCCAATGAGGCTCACAAACATAAGGTCAAGTGTCAGTATGATAGGTCTGTTCATCCTCGGATTTTCTCTAAGGGCGACCTTGTCATGGTTTATGACCAAGATAAGGACCCCCTGGGGGTAGGAAAATTCAAACCCATGTGGTTCAGACCTTTCATCATAAAAGAGGTATTAAAAAAGGGTGCTTATCATCTGGTTGATTTTGAAGGGAATGCTTTGGTAGAGCCTAGAAATGGGCTCTACCTCAAGAAGTATTACTCATAGGCAGGTCACTATGGGTAACTTTTTGTAACATATGTATAGTCTTTGTACTATTACTTTTTAGTTTCTTTTAAATATTATGGACATGTCATTGATGTTATCTTTCGTCAATATGGCAGATGTCAAGTGATTTCGAAGTGTTCGTTGACTATGCAGACGGTGCTAGTTGGCACACTTGGAGGCTTGCCTCCGCATCTTGGGTAATCTTTACACCTCAGGGCCAGTTGTTATCTTCCGGAGGTATATGCTTAGGTGACATCACAAATAATGTCACCGAGTATAGTGCAGTTATTGAGTTGCTTCGTGATGCCTTGTCATTGGGTATCTCTCATCTCTAGGTCTATCTCGATGCTCAATTGGTTGTGTCTCAGTTAAACAGAATATATCGGGTTCATGAGCCAACCTTACACCGACGATTCCTTAGGGTACATATCTTAGAATGAAACTTTGATTATATTACATATTTTCATGTTCCTAGGAGATTAAACCAAATTACAGATACTCTAGCTAATCAAATTTTAGATTGGTATCTTGCACACATATGAAAGAACATTGACATAATCATGTAAATACATTTTTGCACATGTTATCCATAAGACACAAAAGATCAAAAAACCATATATAACATCATAAAGTAACTAGAGTACATAGATGGATGCAAGCACCTCAAAAATAGGACCAATAACAAGTCACATGGCTTATACCCTCAAAAAATATATACAAGTAGTGCTCATGGCATGTAAAAAATCTAAATAGGTTCAGGGCCTATGGGCCCTGTTATACTGGTCCATAGCATGGGCTAAATGCCTAAACAATCGGACCCACGTCCGAGGTGCCCCCACTACATGAGGTTGCATGGATGGCAGCAGGTCCTCTATCTCCACCATCAGGACTATGCGAGTGAGTGCAGTAAAGTTCCGCTCAACTCGTCTAAGTACCCTCTCAGCCTCCCCGTCTAGGAGGTTTCCTGCTACTGCTGGTCCCCGGGCAGCGGCAGCTACGGCTTCTGGCCATGGACGACACCTGTTCCCTGCATAATCGACAGGTCGCACGGGTCCCACATCTACTTGCAACAAATGTATATCCGTCAAATACTCTGACATATAAAAAATGATATATATAACAAAAACGACATAAAAATTACATATACAAACAAAAAAACTACAGAGGTG
Organism: Picea engelmannii; assembly: GCA_009831015.1. Lineage (NCBI taxonomy): Eukaryota > Viridiplantae > Streptophyta > Pinopsida > Pinales > Pinaceae > Picea > Picea engelmannii. The sequence continues at coordinate 113,213 of ML819148.1, read as the reverse complement.
GAGACTTACCCATCTCCCCTCGCTCCTCACCAAGAGGCACGGGTATCTTAGGATCTCTAGAAAAATCTATCCCTGCATATGGGTAATCCTCGATCACAGGGATCTGCCATGATAGCCATGCAAAAAATTCATCATCGAAGGACTCATTGGTCCTTCCACCACCCTGTCGCGGCAGTAATACTGCCCATCTACATATAGCAGGAAAAGAGGCTTGATGTCCTCGTACCACTTCCTGACGACTAAAGCTTGGAACTCTCTCAAAGAAGAATGAACACAAAATCATCCCAAACCCGAAGTTCCTCGCTGTCCGCTACCGACAATCTGTCAATTGCCTCTTCATACACTTCAGTAGTGTGGTACTCCAGTCAAAAATTTGTGCATTCAAGCACTGGATAACACAGTTCATCTGTGCGCGAGATGCCTGATGCAAGGCTGCAGAACCGGTAATTCGCCCAATAAACAATAATATTGCTTGCAATGATAGGTTAATGATCTTACTTATGGGCACCTGGGAGCTCAAACGGTTTGTCCCAGCCTCACAGTGCATGGCTATCAGTTCCGATATGTTAAGTGGCCCAGCTGGAAACGTCCTGAAATTGACTGGTTCCCCTCTCCTTGAGAGGCCAGTCAAAAAATAGATATCCTCGGTGGTGGGCACCAGTGATTTCCCCTCTAACATAAAGGCCTTTGCATCAGGGTGCCAATAGTTAACCAAGGCATTCAGTAGCCTCGGTTGTGCTCGCATAAACGAACACAGGAAGAACTTAAACAAACCACATTGCATCAACGCGGCCAGGACATTCGGATCTCCCGTAACGAACTCACTAATTGCTTCATGCTCCCTTTCCCTCCAGTGGACATACATCCTGCCAACACAACAAATTTCAGGAGGTTTAGTCAAGTTTTACTCTGCCCAAGTGTACACGTGGCCTGTCTAGAGACAACCCACGTGGACCTAGGGCTGACCTTTTAAAGGTCAAAGCCCACCCAAAAAACAAACTTAAAAGAAAAATTGAAGAATTGAATAGCTATATAGGGGAGTTTGTACTTACTTGGTCCAAGTGGAAGTTCGTTTCATCCACTGTAGCTCTCGGAATCACCATTTTTATCAAAGGGGGTCTTTTGGCTCCAGAGTCAATTTCCAAATTAGCAATGGTGACAATTGTTGAAATAATGTAACTGCGAAGAGCATTCTTATTATTGGATTAAATCCCCATTGTGGATTAATCATTATTATTATTTTTTTATTGGATTAAATCCCCATTGTGGATTAATCAAGTCATTATTATTATTATTGTTATTAGATTAATCCCCATTGAGGATTAATCATGTCGATAATTGTATAAGGACCAAATCCCGTTTTGCGGATTGGTCATCGAACAATTACAAAGTGCGGAATAAGAAGTCGGCCCCAACAGTTATAATGAAAGGGCCAGAATTAATTAAAGGTGGGTTTACCCACCCAGAGTGAGAGGTCAGCCCTGCCAGATGGTGACTCTTCA
>ML819148.1:35690-47144 GCA_009831015.1 Picea engelmannii | reverse complement strand
TTCATCATCAGGATCCATTCCACACAACTTGGTTTTGGTTTCGTTGCATTCCGACGATTTTCGTAATTTTGAGTTATTATGGGTCATATCTTAATTAATTTCACTAAGAAGGTCATAATGGGCATATTACTTGGAGAAACCTATTAGTGTAATAGTTCATCGAAATCGGGAAGAAGATCACTACAGGATAAGATGATGAGAAGTGACTTTCAGTGGCCGGAGAAGCCATAAGGATCGATAAATCAATTTTTAGAGCTAAAATGATTAATTAATTAATTAATTAAGTGATTTAATCAAGGAATAATAAAATAAAGTAAAATTCACTTGGAGGGAAAAGGTCAAAAACGAATTAGGGTTTTAGTAGTGAATTGGGGTTTTGAAAATCTATAAGAGAAGAGTCAACGACCTAATTCATGATTATGTAGATTATGACTTGTCATTGAGGAGAGGAGGTGCATCTCAGCAGAGATAGTTCAGTGTATTCCAGGAGGAAGACACTAGTGGGTTGATTTCGGTGTTTAAAGACACACCCTAGTCATCGGGAAGATCATCTAGGTCTTCCATCATTCTTCATTGATTCCACAGTGCTCCCATATTTAAGGTATTATCTTTTAGTTTCTTATTTGTATTCCGGCTAAGATCCTTTTGTCTTTTGATCTAGCTGAGTGTTGTTATTTTATTCAGTTGCAGTTTCTTATTTGTATTCCAGCTAAGATGCTTTGTTTGTTGATCTAGTCGAGTATTGTCAGTTTATTCAGCTGCATTCGGCCATTTTGTAATCCACGGAGATATCATAATACAAACTTTGCAGTCCTTTGTCGCATTTATTATTTGTATGATCATTTATATACTATAAACCTTTGATCCTACACACCCATTAGCAATGTTTTCTAGACTATCCAAGTCAGGAACATTACAGTGGTATCAGAGCTGGTTTTCCTGCTAGACTAAGGGGAAAATCAGATAAGGATCTAGATACATCATTACCAACGAGTGGATTGACAGGAGCACATATGGAGCCTACACCCATTAGATGCAAGGAGTGTTTCTATAGTTGTAAAGTGCCTTGGAAGCCAAATCACAGATGCAAGGGTAAACGGAAGGTGCACATTGTTGAGGTGCACTATAACAACGAGGATGAGGAGATGCATGTGAGTGAAACCATAGATTCCTATTTGGAGCAGTCTGATAAGGCTAGTGACTCTTGCGCATCTGAGGGAAAGTTGTATGGATAGGATGATAACGCATATCCTTCATATTCCCCATCAGGTAACGTTGAGGATTCAACACTTCAGCATAGTGGTGACACTTGTGAGGATTCATATGTGGCACTTAGACATGATGAGATTAGGAGGTTGGATGACCTACCGGTGGGTGTAGACATGGCTTCCAGGAATTCATGTATGGAGAATTATGAGCTTCCTATGATGAGTGAGCCACATTTTTCATCTTCTCAGTCACCTATGCTAGCCACGACACATGAGGATATCAGTGGAATTCCTGATATGGTAGAGAAGACTTGTGTGGGGATTGTACACAAGGAACATATGGATTTGTAGACCTAGGAGGAGAGGTATGGCTTGGATATAGTTGAACTTACACATACCTATCAGTATGAGGAGAGTGAATCGCCACTCTTGGAGATTCCATTGATGGACCAGGTTGTGGAGACTGACATCTTGTTGGGACACTTACTCCCAGGATTGATCTACAATGATGAGGATGCACTCCTTATTGGTCGGAATGACCATAGCATGTGTCTGGACACATCTGTATGGGATCTAGGTGCAGATGATATTAGTAGGCTGAGTGCAAAGAAGGATACAATTTCCCATATAGGATATGGTGTGATTCAGATAGGGGTCATAGTTGGTGATGGCGTGAAGTGGCATACAGGAGGACTTAGTAGCACAGGGGACAGTGGGTAGTTCAGTGCCTTATATTTTGAGGAGTGTGTTGTTGGGGATTCCATTTTTGACACTAGAAGTGAGAGGCATGAGGTAGCACCTCAACAGGATCGTGATCAGGAGTCACGACACTTTGCAGGACAATTGAGAGTCAGTGAGAACATGATCATGTAAGCCACTAGATGCATCAATGATACACATGCATTGGTGGGCCTCGATGGCATAGGATAGTTCAGATGGGGGACTTGTCATTGATGACTTCCATACACTCAGGGAGAGATTTATTGTGATGAGGGCCGACTACCAGCAATTGTTGAGGGATAGGGATTACCTATTGGAGGTTGGTGAGATGTATCATAGGGCACTGAGGGAGAAGGAGGTTGAGGTGGATCGACTCCCTCATGAGTTGGTGAGCACATGGAGATTCTCAGAAGGCACACTGACAACCCTTCAAGAATCAAAGTCTAGATCAAAGGAGATCCTTGAGGAAATTAGACAAAGATACACTACATCTATTTCAACAGAGAGTCAGATATATCCCTCAACTACATTACAAGAGGATTTTGGTGGTTTAGCAGTGGAGCACCAGTTGAGGGAGGATCATAAGGAGTACCCAGGATCACTGATGAGTATGGAAAGATATGATCCAAAGATACATGAGGATGTCCATAGGTCACAAGGACCACCCTTCACGAGGGGTGTTGAGACAGTTGAGCACACACGTACACATTGGGATTCCAGAGCTAGGAGCAGTTATGAGAACACTTCCATTTGTGTTCTAGGATTGGTTGACCTTCATGTAGAGGATGACCTTGTAGTACACCCATGATCCAGGATGTTGCAGGTGTATACAAGATATCACATGAGTATGTAGGGGCACACAGTGATGAGTGGTAGTTCACATAGATATACAGAGTTGTATGTGGCATTCAGGGGGACACACTAGATTGAAAGGAGGATATGTACTTAGTAGAGCATGGAGATTCCTCTCCCTTGCAACAATATACAGATATGGGAGATCACCTTCACCATAGCAGAAGTTGCGTGAGCGATGATGGATGGAGAATGATTGACCCACAGTTGGTGGAGGTACCTACCATTGTACCCGATGGCTGGTGTTCAGTGATGAGTACAGACAATTATTTACCATGGGTGCCGATGGACGATCTTTTGGTTAAGTCCTTTGGATTGACCAAAGCATATGATACTTTCAAGTCCTACAGTTGGTTGCATATATTTATGATAGCCTTTCCCAATACTTTCATCATTGACAGTAGAACAGGGGGAGCTAGACAGTGGCAGGGGACATGGAGAGTTGGTAGGCCAAGACCACTTGACATGAGTGTCTTGATTGCATTCATCAGGATAGGGGTGGATCATCAAGGGCAGACAATTGAGGCCATGGATGTGATGGGTAGTATCCTAGGCCATGGGACAGAGAATATCTCAGAGGTTGCTACATATTCAAACTCTCATTGGGATGAGGGTGGATTTCTTTCGACAGTTTCCAGTAGGGAACACCAACAGTTAGTGGGGATTGGAAGTGATGAACTTCCAAATTTGACATGGGATCTGGGAGTCCATTTGGTCAATAGTTTGTTTCATCTTATGAGGATCCAAGAGTGGAGGGTCCAATATGGATACTTTGAGCAGACAATCATGATCAGAGTAGAGAAACATCAACATGATGGTCTCTATCAGAGACTAGAATGGAACCCTGGGATTACAGGACCAGAAATTTCATTGTCTGATGGAGAAGAGTGGATGTTTGCAAGGGGGAGTCACTTTGATTTTCCATTGAGTTTCAGTATTGGGAAGAGCACGTCACTGACTGGTGATTCCTTGAGGTCTTGTAGTACCTCACTATGGCAGCAACAAGTTTAGTCAGTGGGGGTCATGTTGAGTTTGGTATGGTTTGGTAGGATAGACCCATTTCGGTTTGAGGCCATGTGTTAGTTGCAGGAGACTCATGGTGTTGATATGTTACAGAACTATACTCCATGGGGCATTGTAGTTGACATTTTGATATGGGATCTAAGGATTGGAGTGCTTGGTAGTTCAGTGTTTGATGGAGTTGAGTTTCGAGTAGAGTGGTTACTCAGGGAGTTGACTGAGATTCCTCGGCCATTGATCATTATACTCATCAGGAGTATATGGGTGTCATGCGTGGTGAGCACTTGGAGGTACCACATCTTGAGGGGAGTCTACCTTGTGTCACACAGGTGGATCTAGGACCTCGATATCATATGTAGTTGGATTCAGTTATTGCTTGAGGACAAGCAATATTCTGGCAGGGAGGACTGTAATGTCCCCATTTTGGGACATTATAACTTTACAGAGTGCTATGCCTACCAGAGTATCCAGATAGGGGTGACAGAGAGTTCGGGAGATATTGAGGGGTTTTATTGGGACCAACTTGCATCGTTCATCATTAGGATCCATTCCACACAACTTGGTTTTGGTTTTGTTGCATTCCGACGATTTTCATAATTTTGAGTTATTATGGGTCATATCTTAATTAATTTCACTAAGAAGGTCATAATGGGCATATTACTTGGAGAGACCTCTTAGTGTAATAGATTATCGAAATCGGGAAGAAGAGCACTACAGAATAAGATGATGAGAAGTGACTTTCAGTGGCCGGAGAAGCCATAAGGATGGATAAATCACTTTTTAGAGATAAAATGATTAATTAATTAATTAAGTGATTAAGTGATTTAATCAAGGAATAATAAAATAAAGTAAAATTCACTTGGAGGGAAAAGGTCAACAATGAATTAGGGTTTCAGCAGTGAATTAGGGTTTTGGAAATCTATAAGAGAAGAGTCAGTGACCTAATTCATGATTATGCAGATTATAACTTGTCATTGAGGAGAAGAGGTGCATCTCAGTAGAGATAGTTCAATGTATTCCAGGAGGAAGACACAAGTTGGTTGATTTTGGTGTTGAAAGACACACCCTAGTCACCGGGAACATCATCCAGGTCTTCCATCATTCTTCATTGATTCCACAGTGCTCCCATATTCCAAGTATTATCTTTTAGTTGCTTATTTGTATTCTGGCTAAGATCCTTTTGTCTTTTGATCTAGCCGAGTGTTGTTATTTTATTCAGCCGCATGTGCTTATTTGTATTCCGCCTAAGATCCTTTGTCTATTGATCTAGTCGAGTATTGTCAGTTTATTCAGCCGTATTCGGCCATTTTGCAATCCACAGAGATATCATAATACAAACTTTGCATTCCTTTGTAGCGTTTATTATTTGTATGATCATTTATATGTTGTAAACCTTTGATCCTACACACCCATTAGTACCGTTTCCTAGACTAGCCAAGTCAGGAACATTACAGAAAAATTGATGAAGGTATAGGGAAAACAAAAAGGAGAGGCAGGGATGCAGACCTAGGTTACAACACATGGCACATGAAAAAGTGTTTGCATGCGGCTCCTGAGATGCATGAAAAAGTGTCTGCATGCGACCTCTCAGATGCATGCATGGAACATGGAAAAGTTTTTTCATTTGGTTCTTGAGATGCATGCTTGATATCTTCCACATGTGATTCAAAAAACAGATCTGAAATAGAGCAGACATTATTTCAAAATAATGAAACATAAATTTGTGTAGATACTTGTAAAGAAGGCTATTGAAACTGAGAGGCTTGATCTTCCAGTGGCTTTCTTGTTGGATCTATCTTGTCAATCTTCTACATGCAATCTTCACAACCTTCCTTATTCCCAAATAAAACCTCCAATCTAGTCCATAGTTCATTTGGAGTTGAGAGTGATTCCTCCTCTACATGATATTGTAGTTCATAAGAAATAGAGATGTAGATAAGTTTGAGAGCCATGTCTTGTGTGTGGAGAAAATAATTTTTCTCATCAACGAAATCATGCTCTACTTCAATTGCCTTGGTTTTCTGGTACAAGCCTCTTCATTTGAGTTGCAAAATTTTTAGCTTCCACTCGAAGTAGTTATGAGGCATGAGAAGTATTGTCGGAAAGTAATCCATATTTTTTTACTCCTTCTATACCCTCAAATAAGATACACATGTTCCTTTCTCCTAGCAACTTGTGAGATATTATACCATGTATAATTGTGGTGAAACCTACACAGAGAATCTAGCTAACAACAATTCATATAAAGCTTGCAAATTGAGAGAAGGAGAGAAGAGATGAGAGAAAATAATCAATAGAATTGTATTCACTATATTCCACACTCAAAGAGTGAATAATTTACAATAGATATAGGCTACATGAGTAACTAATGCACCATAGTAGTGATCTAGGGAGATCTAGACACTCACTAACAAACACTGGAGTGAACTACGAACTAGTCCTAGTTAACTGATCCATGCAATCATTAGTCAACTGAGTTACATGTGTCAAAGTGAGAGAAACACATGCAATTTCTAGTGATAAAACCAAGGTTTTCATGCATGAGTGACTTCCACTAGTATAACTAACTCTGAACTTAAGAGGAGTTCCCTATTTTGTAGGGGAATATTCTCTATAGAGAATATTCTCATCTAAGGAAACATTCTCAACATTAGACTATCAACCTTAGGAAAATAATTACCTATATGAGTGTGTAATATCTCCAACACTTTCACCATACTTGTAGGTGCAGTACTAGGGTCCACAATGACCCATTTTTCTTTGTTTACAAGAAAGTCTTCCGTCTTGAGCTTCCATAGCTAAAAACTCCAACCAATAAATTTCCCAAACTCTATTTTGGAACTTCTCTCCATTTTCTTTCATACAAGAATCACCATTATAGTGTTCCCACTGAAACCTAGTTTATCATAAAGCCAAAATAAACTTTCTCTATCAAGAATGAGCTAAACCTTACCAAAATGGTGCCCCCCTGAAGCTAATAGCTGAGCTCGGATACCAAATGAAATTTTTAAACCCTTTCAATTGAATCAATGCATATATATTCTTAAGCAAACATAAAGTAAACAATGGCACACACACATAATACATAAATATTTATCCTATAAACCCTAAACTAACAAAACTAACAAAACTTAGAGTCCCACCTCTATATTATTCATTGTGTCTTCTTAAATATTGAAAATACAATATTTATGTATTCCACAACATATAAAACCCTAATATGATAACTTGGATTATATTACAACCCTAATCTCTTAACCACGTTTAGATTACAATGTGTTGAAAACCAATGCCCCCAAAAGCATAAAAGCAGACAAAAAATGGAGCTAAGAAAACAAAATAGGGTGTTGTCGCAAACCCTTATGGGGGAAAGGAGAGGGAGAGGATGGGGGTGCTAGTGCCTCGCCCCACCTCGTGGTCCCCCACTACTGTATATATTGGATTTGTGCCTATCACATTGATAACCTCATGGATGAATGCATAGTCCACATGTCGTAGCGAACACCTCATGGATGAATGCACAATCCACATGTTGTAGCTAACACCTCATGCATAAATGCACAATCTACATGGTGTAGCCAACACCTTGTGGATTAATTCCCACTCAACATGGAAATGATATAACACACCTCCAACATTCTCCCCTTCTCTTCATCTTTTTGAATTTGATTTTGAACTTATGGGCATCCCTCACCCCTGCAACATGTAAAATGTTAGGTGTAATATCGCCATCAATTTTGAAGTTAATGGATGTTCTAAGGAATCTGTTATTAAATCATGTCGTCGTTCCATAAAATATGTTGTAAATGTATTAATTCATTAGTTGTTGAACTTATGATTATAAGGGGGATGAATCAATATAATATTCTTTTTACTTTAGATGATCATTCATCAATCATTAATCAATCATTCATTAAAAATAAATGCATATAAACTCAAATCACAATACACAAAGTTTAATTTGGAAACCCTTGTGGGAGAAAATGACAAAACTTATCTTTATAAATGTATGTAGGCACCAACCTACTATTACAAATATTGTAAGGACCAATTTAATAGAGACACCAATCTCTTCAGTTGAGCACTAACTCAGAAATATATTGTGTAGGGACCAACCTACTAGAGACACCAATCTCTTCAGTTGAGTACCAACTCAACAAGAATATATTGTGTAGGAATCAACCTACTAGAGACACCCATCTCTTTAGTTGAGCACCAACTCAGTAAGACCTATATAGGCACCCATCCAATATCTGCATACACAAATTACTTCTAACTTCACATACATGCTTCATACTTCATGCATTTCACAACATCCTTATACCCTTAACTTTCATTCTCCAGTGCCTATCCTTGCTTCATAACCCAGACATAGCTTCAAACCCTGGTCAGATTTATCCTTCATTCCCTAGCAAACCTCATATCAATATTCCCATAATATACTTCCAGACTGCAACATCACAACATAAAAAAAAAACACTTTGTAGCATCATAGACCTTAGTACTTTATGGCGCACCCTTAAAACTCCTCGTGTGCACCTTTAGACCCCAATAATACTCCCCAAATCCTCTTGTGCACCTCAAATCTCTTCTACGCACTTGTACTTTCTCTTCTTGCTTGGATACTCTTCAAAGGTGTGCATATATCCTATATTTATAGTGTTTCTACATTCACTTATGGGGCCGACTTGTAAAATTGGCTGGGATGACCTATACTTCTTGGCTGGGTTGACCTGACATAATATTTCATATCTCCTCATTCATATGGAGTTAGAGGGAGTTCCATATACCGTTGGAAAGATATTGGAATAATATTTTCAACCATATATCCTATGCTCCTATTTGAGCTAGGTATTTAGAGTAAAAAATATTTCAAATATAGGGTATCCAAACTGAGCATCAAAAATCCAGAAACAATATTTCCAACAATATCCATGTTGCAATATTTATCTTGGACATTTGTCATCTCCCCTTGTATTTGATACTAACGACAACAATATTTCCAACATTAACAACTAATTCACCCATCACCTCACACTTTGCAATAATCACTTATGTCATTCTAGTTGATTCACATAACTTCCTATGATTTGGTAGCATGTTTGTCAATGATTTCACGTGATGGAATGGCATGCACATACATGAACTAAAGGATTTAGTTGCATGTAGTCAACATAATTAATGAGAAATGTGGGCCTTGAAAAATGTTGGGTATGCAAGTGTATAGGGTAGGGAAATATAACCAAGATAATTGAATGTTGAAGGACATGTGAATGCAAAAAAAGTAATCTCAATAGAATTCTGGAACACAATTTAACTCCTCAACAATATCGTACCAACAAGAAGTGTATGTAGAAATATGTTGTCATTGATGTCAAATGATTGATATTTTGTCATAGTATCATTGATGTATTTATTGATGGCCTATTTTGTCATATATTTAATTGATGTCAAGTGGTGGCATAGTGATGTATTGTCATTGATTGATGTATAGACAAGATTATGTAAAGGTTGGTCATTGTTTTCTTGTCATGGCTAATAGGAAGTACCAAATGGATTAACTCCAAAGTGATCCCCTTGTGGATAAATCCCTCACGGGAAGATGCTTTGTGAAGTCCAAATAGTTAAGTGGTTGAGTCATCCTAGATGTGTGGTTAAGGACCCCAAGGATTGATTGTGGAATATTGTAATGAAGATCCATGAATTTGTAAGTGAGAATATTCTAGATGGATAATGTTTGTCATGCCATTTATAGTGATATGTGGAATGTCACATAACTCATCATGGTTAGAGAGTTATGGCCTTGTGAAGTTGGAGAAACCTCATGTGTTGTCTAGAAACCCCTAGAAGGTCAAAGAATTCAAATTATTCTAGAAGCTCCTAGAAGAAAGTTGCCTAGTCAAAGTGGTTAGTCATGGGTTAAGTGGTTGCAATAAGAAAACAATTAAAAATAAATGAGTTGAAACTAGAAGTGGATAATTTACTATTTGTAGCAAAGTGGGTTAGAAGTGGAGAAAGTGGTTAGAAGTGGGTTAATCCCTAAAAGAAGGAAGTTGGTTAGATGAGGAAGCTACTTGGAGAAGTATAAATAAGAGAGAAAGGGTCTATTGTGTATGTGAATCTCTTGATCATATTAAAGATTTATTCTTGGTAAAAGATTCATTGCAGGTACTCATGGATGCATCAAAAGTTCCGTAAGTCTGAGGTATTGACTGCGAAAGTTTCAAAGTTTTAGAAACACTGAAAAACCCTAGTTTATGAGATGTACATAGGCTATCGGTGTAATAGGGTGCATACGTATGAAAGATGTCATTATAATAGGGTGCGTACATACACATGTTGGAAGTATAATAGGGAGCATACATGAGGGAAAATCCATGGAATCTGGAGAAAGTGTTGGTGTCAGGTTTCTAAAGTTTGAAGCAAGTTCCAAAACAATGGTCTATTGGTTTAGATCTGATACAAAATATATGGTATGGTTATATTTTGTCTTCATTCTTAGATTTTCTCATGGTATGGTGAATGCTTGAGGCATTTTTTGTATGGTTGTATTGATGTCTGAATATGGTAGTTGGTTGGTTGAGTAGTTTAGTTCTGTTATGTTTGAGAGATGTCCATGATATGTAATTGTGTATGCATGAGGAGAATGCATAGGTTGTTGGATGGAATAGATATGTTTGTGATTTTTTATGGTATAGATTGAGTGGTGAAAGACAAAGTGCAGTGACAAGTTCATAAGTGGATGTGGCAGAGACAGAAAGGTTCTAAAGGGACATAAGTTTTAAGTTTCAAAAACCCTAATTTTTGAAAGTGTATGCAGGTTGACAGTGGGCCAGGGCACGTACATACGCATGTTGCAGTATAGGCATGCCAAGTACATACATGGGTTGTCATATAAATAGGTCACATACCTATTGACATATTGGTATCTGTTGAGGATTGATTCCTCTTCTGAGTTGGTGTTGATATTTGCAGGATGAATCTTGCATTGAGAGTTGGTGCTCTTGTGGAGTTGTTTCTCTATTCAGTTGTTGCTAAAAAAACCCCAAGGATTGTAGTCCTTAATATAAAAGAAACTTATACATATATATTGTGTTCCTTGTCGTGATGGCTTATTGATAATATTTTCTATTGGCATATATTTACATACAACTTGTTATAAATGAAAGTAATGAATGATGAGTAAATGGTGATTGCTAACTAAAGTGTTTTTGTAAAGGAGCAATAAGATCCCTACACTGATTCACCCACCTGCTCTCAGTGTGGTCGGTGTGTCCAACACAATAATAGGTTATCGAGAATAATATGGAACAAAACTTGTACAATGGTCGAGCCAATGTTAATCTTGATAATTTATCACAATGGAGTGATTGAGGACTAAATAATGAAAAATTTACCGTAGCATGATTTATTGATTGGAAAAATTACATTGCAACATGTTGTGATAGGAATTGAATTATCAATGAAAAGAATAAATCACCAACAAAAATGGACATGCCATCACTCTCTAGAAGTTGTTAGATTCTATATTCCACGTGGACATTGTTTGTTTTCTTTGTAGTAGAGAACCCACTAAAATATTTTCAATTTGTCCATTATCCTATGGTGTCCTAAAGGGGTTTTCACCATAATATATTATTCATGTTGCAGAGAA
>ML819147.1:158727-172478 GCA_009831015.1 Picea engelmannii | reverse complement strand
CAATAATTTTGTGATAGTTGGTTGATGTATTTACTATATGTTTTGATAATTGGAGATGATGAAGATGATGGGAAAGTGAGGATAGAAGTTAGTAGGTCTGTTTTTCTCCATTGTAATCCTGAGGGATGCTTTTCTTTTTTGTATTCCAAATCAAACATCTATGAGGACCTTTTATTATTCTGTATTTCTCATCATATTTTCCTATTCTTTTCCTTCTATCTGAATAAAAATTATACGCTACAAATTTTCTGCACATTAATGTGTTTGTGTGCTTACTCTATTTATGTAAATTTCATTTAGATATTTAATATTCATTCTCATAAAGAATTTCTGCTTATGGACATTCTTCTTATGTATTACACAAGTTTGATCTGATAGTGAAGCATGTGCTTTCCATATTTGTTCTTTTTATTCTTGTACCTACTTATGCTTTACTTATGCCTATCTAATAAATGGTTTAATTGCCTTTGATCAATGAAATATGTCAAGAGACTCCATTCCCAATGGTCTTAATCACCTATTTTGTATTTATTTAAGTCTCCTGCTTTGTATATTTCTTCACCCCATCCTTTCCATTCACGAAACTCAAACCAAACAAACCATTGCAATAATTGAGGTGCCCCAACTCTTGCACCAGAACAACCTGGTGCAAATCTTGGGACTAACACTAGGATTGAATAAGGTCTCACCTAAGACACCATGAGAATCAAAAAGACCATTTGGTCTTGTGTTAGAGATAAAGGGTTAAAATACACCAGAAATCCACTCAGGGTGACATTCACACAATTTCTTATAATTCATAATGATATTAACAACATGCAACATTGCCATATTCATCCATTGAACTTATAAACAACATAATAAATTATAGGAATAAAAACATATTTATATTATTTCCATTCAAACAATGGCATACATGGACCAATATAATCATAATTAACCAGTAATAGTGCCCTATGCTCTCATACATTATATCAATCATGCATTATAAGGTGCCATGCACTTTCTATCAGACTCTTCGCATAATAATAAGCTAACTCTATTATATAATCCTTACAAAACTATTCCAACCACATACAAAACTACTCTCCAGACTCATAACATGACTCATGCTAAAACAATTCAGAATGATTCTTTCTCTGCTCTGATATAGACCTTAGACTCTCTAAACTATTCTTTGTATCTTCACTGCTCCTTTTTATTTCCTTCTCTTCTTTGGTATTCTATCACTTTTTCCTCTAGTCCACTCACTCTGTTGACTTTCATTAAAACATGCTTCTACCATCGAGATGCAACCCATGTAACATCTTTGGAGTCATGGAAATCTTAACTAACTTTCCAAATCATCCCTTAGCTTCTCCACGATCTCTCATGCTGCTTGAGTTAATCATTCAGGAATATTACTGAAGATATTCTTCTTGATTTCAACATGCATGTGGTGACTTCTTGATTCATGGTGCACATTATGGAGCTCTGACTAGTGTGCGTGCCTTATTTCATCTGTCGCACAGTTGTTGATGTGCGTGCAAAACTATAGTACACACACAACCATTCTTGGGTGTGCATGAAGTATTTACCCCAAAAATTTGGGTGCCAACAACCCCCCAACACTATTACTTGGCTTGTCCTTGAGCCAATGGCTACATGAGATGAATTTCGAGCAAAATTGAAACTTACCAAGGGAAACTGACCCTTATGTCCACACGGGCTTTGAGTAAGAGAAAATCATCAACATTTTATGACCAAAGAATAAAATCAAGTTGTGTTTGAAGTTGGGTTTGAGTAAGAGAAAGTCATCTATCAAGGCTGTAGTTGTATCCTGACATGGGTCTTGGAATGAGTGAAGCTGTCCTCAAGGTAAGATATGGCTTTGGGATTTAGTCATCTTGGCTCTTGATCTCTCTATTTCCAAGGGTTTTTGGAGTGGTGAGAGAGATATTTTTGAAGCGTACTATCCAGAAAGCCAACCTTGAACTAGGCCAAGATCTATAACTAGAACTTGGCCCAGTTGCTTAGTGACCTGCAAGAAGTATATCCCTAGTGAATGATCCATCAGCTGAGAACGTCGTCATCCTCATGCCTCGTTGAGCTAGGGGTATAGGATGGAAGAATGGAATGCTAAATCCAATGGAGAAGGATACCCACAACATTGGGATGCCTGCTTCAACAATGGTGAACTGTTGATGTTTGGAAAACATCAAGAAGACATTCTCTTAGAACAATAATTAATAATTTAATTATTGATTATTAAATATCATATATAATAAGTGAATGATAATTATTGATTATTCAAGGGACACATCCTTTCATGGATGGTCACCATATGTTCCCTATATCTGGAACACTCATCATTGTAATAATATATCGATCATATCTCATATGAAGAAAAAACAACATGGTATCAAAGCGGGATTGGGCTTGACTTCTTCACAGGAGGGCCCAGGAAAATGAGAGTAGAGTAAAATGTTGGGAGTTTTAAATTTATGGGGTTGTTACAATCTCTATGTACAACATATTTAATTTTTACTCCTACTTAAATTATAGAAAGAATTCCATAAATTATGGTGGGCAATGATTTCTAGTAAAAATGTCTAATTACCTAAATATGAGGAATGTAGTGCATATTTACTTCTACCTATATTTATTCAAAGAATCCCATGAATTATGGAGGAACAATTTAACAAATTCAAATGCTACATGGATGGATTATAACCAAATTAATCTTTGGGTAGTTATACAAGTATTCTCCAACTATTTATAAGAAAGAAAATTAAATTAAATTTTAAATTAAATTTAAATTTAATTTTCAAAGAGACGTGTCTATTTGGATCAATCTAATATTACTGTAAAAAGACACTTGAAAGACACAACAATAGACACAAGTATTTTCTCTCTCTCACACATGGGAAGTGATCTAAAGAAATATCGAAAAGTAGTTGCAATTTTTTGAGTTACTCAGTGATGTTCTAGAGTTTACTAAAGTAATATCGTATATCATTGGAAGTAATTACCACTTGCAGAAAATTCTGCTTGTCTAATTTAGCACTAGAAAATCGACATGGTTATCCATATGAAATTGAGTATATGATGGATGTGTATTGGTCATAGTTGAAGACACATCATTTGCAGGGTCATTGTATATAGTTGTGTAAAGATATGTTTGTCATTGCATTGAAAAAATGTGAATTGTCTCCTTGGCTTGCTTAGTGGATCTATTTGTTTTGTAAGGTTTTCATGGAAGTACATATGTGGAAATGTTGATATAGAAAACATTGTGTAAAATATATTCTCTTATGAGGGTGAGAGATTCTTGATCTCACTGATATATTTGTGAGATTCATTGAAATACTCGTGGATGATAAAGATTGCCATATGGAGACCAATGGAGGAAAATACTACACAATTATTTGAATTTAAGTGTAAGTGCCAATCCATGGCACCGATGTTGCTGGTGTTCTAGATGAACACGAGTATTTGGTGAGGAGTGATCGACATGGACATGAGAAGTAGTGACAAAAACTCCTTAGTCAAGATCACATGAAGCTTGTGTCAATGTGTTGATGTTTGAGGCAACAACGTGAGACATTCTCCCCGGAGGGTCCTGTGTGGACTAGTAGGGGGGAATGTAGAATTTATATTGACGTGCCTCAAATAGTCAAATGAGGGAACCTCAATACATCTTAAAAGACATTTGTTCCATGAGGGAACCTCGATATGTATTAAACATGTGTTCCGTGAGGGAACCACGAGATGTCTAGTATGGACATAGTTCATGAGTGAAGATTAAGGTTGGACACCTAAGGATATTTGGGTGTCCAATACACATTCATGTACCCAAGGAGAAAAGGACCAAGATAGACCCTTCAAGAAGAAAACATACATTTTTGGGGTACAATGAGTCTTCAAATGCATATTGGATCTACATCCCTGGTCAGAGACAAATTGAGGTGAGCAGAGATGTTACCCTTTTGGAGGAGGTATCCTTCATGAGATATAGAGGATATCAAATGGAAATTGATAGTGAGAGATAGGAAGAGATGGTGCCTTCTCCCCCTCACTCTCCAACAGTTTAGAGGGAGATTGTTGAGCCTATTGATCAAATTGATCACGTTGATCATGTAGCTCCAGTTGATGTTCCTAGAGATATTGCAGTGGGTCGAAAGAGACCTACATGGGCTCATCAAAATCTGCAGGAGGCATAAGGACATGTATCTCCTCATGGTACCTTTTGAGAGAGTATGAGACCTCAAAGATATTCGTGCTATGAGGCAGTTATGGGCCACATCATTGATTATGAGCCTTCTTGTTATGAGGAGGCAACTAGTCATCCAATATGGAGAGATGTCATTATGGAGGATTATCAATCTATCATGAAGAATGATGTGTGGGATATTGTTCTAAGACCTGAGGAGAAGTTTGTAGTGACTTCCAAATAGATCTATAAGATTAAACACATAATTGATGGGAGCATTGAGAGGAAAAAAATGAGATTTGTTTCTAGAGGATTATCTTAGGTGGAGGGAATATATTATGAGGAGACATTTTCTCCTGTTGCTCGATGCAATTCTGTCTGGATGATTATTTCCCCTGCAACATCCATGGGTTGGAGAGTACATCAGATGGATGTGAAGATAGCCTTTCCCAATGGAGAGATTGAGGAAGAAGTATACATCGAGAAACAAGATGGTTTCGTGATACATGAGAAGGAGTCTCATGTGTGCAGGTTGAAGAAGGTCTTGTATGGACTCAAGTAGGCACCTCGATCTTGGTATGCGAGGATTGATGAACACCTGGTGATTTTGGGCCTCAAAAAAAGTGTCACCAATCCCAACCTGTACTACACAATTGTTAATGGTGAGTCCTTGATTTTAGTCCTCTACGTTGATGATTTATTCCTCACCAGTACATAGAGCCTTATTGTTGAATGCAAGTATGAATTGGACTCTAATTTTGTGATGAAGGACCTTTGTATGATGCACTACTTCTTGGGACTAGAGGTGTGACAGAGAACTGATGAGATCTTGCCGAGTTAGGGGAAGTACACAGTTGAGATATTGAAGAAGTTTGGGATGTTGAATTGTAAGCCCATGATTGCACCAATGGTGATGAATTTGAAGAAACTAATTGTGTCTTCTTTCGATTTCGACAAGACTTATTTGGCCCTATACAAAAGGATAATTGGATCATTGATGTATTTGGTTAACACTAGACCAAATATTTTCTAAGCAGTGAGTGCACTTAGTCAGTCTATGAGTTAGCCGAGATAGACACATTGGATTGCTGCGAAGCATGTGTTGAGATACGTGTGAGGCACAGTTGGACATGGTCTGAGATATAATTCTAGTATTGATATGATATGGCAGGAATATATTGACTCTGATTGGGCAGGGAGCGCAGTGGACAGAAAGAGCACCTTCATGTGTTGCTTCACTTTGGGATCTTCCATGGTTTCCTGGTGTAGCAGGAAATAAACTTATGTGGTTTTGAGCACAATAGAAGAAGAGTACATTGCATTAAGTATGTCAATCTGTGAAGCAATGTGGATTTGCAAGCTCCTTGCAGATTTATCTAAACATGTTCTTGATTCCAACATTATTCATTATGGTAACCAAAGTTGTGTGAAGATTTTAGAGAATCCAGTGTTTCATGACAAATCAAACCACATTGAGATCAACTACCATTACATCCAAGACATGGTGAAGAGGAAGGAAGTACTAGTGCAGTACCTTACTACATATGAGCAGGTTGCCGATGTTATTACCAAACCAGGATGAAGTTCAAGTACTTCTGTGACAAACTTGGCGTGGAAGATAATTCCTCCCTCCCTAAGAGGGAGTGTTGATGTTTGCAGCTTCCTGAGACATTCTCTAGATCATGCTCCTCTATGATTGAGTTGAGTTGATTTGTGATGACACTTATCCGAGAAGGGATAAGTGGGACACTTGTCCGAGAAGGGATAAGTGCATTTGGGCTTATAGCCCAACGTCCCTTGTGGAGAGCACATGAGGAAATGTCCCATGTGGAGAGAACATGAGGACATGTCAAGGGAGTTTACCTTGATGTCACACACTATGGGGAGTTGACACTAGTGTTTATAGAGGGAGTAGCCTCTATAAGTCCACATGGGAGTGCCATGTGTGACAGACATTCTCCAGATCGTACTCCTCTATGAATTGAGTTGAGGTGATCTGTGAGGACACTTATTCGAGAAGAGATGAGTGGGACACTTATCTAAGAAGGGATAAGTGTGATTGGGCTTATATCCCAATGTCCCTTGTGGAGAGCACATGAGGACATGTCCCTTGTGGAGAGCACATGAGGACACGTCCCTTGTGGAGAGAACATGAGGACATGTCAAGGGAGTTGACCTTGACGTCACACACTATGGGGAGTTGATCCTAACTGTTCATAGAGGGAGTAGCCTCTAGAAGTCCACATGGGAGTGCCATGTGTGACAAACCTTTTGCTACTATGGTGGTTGTTTACCACTAGAAAATACTGTGTGTATCTGGATAATAGTTGTGTACTACTATGGAAATATACCTCCCTAGCTAAGAGGGAGTGTTGATGTTTCAACATCGAGAAAACCTTCTAGATTGGGATGCAAACCAAGGGAGATAAGATACATTTATCATAAAGGTTCACTTGTGGTAAATGGGCCCATACATATTTCTTCCTTGATCATGACAAGGAATAATATGGACTCAAGGTGCTTGAAGTGCTTTCCACGTGTCAGTTAGCATCATGCTGATATTCACTCACATGTGTGTACTTGTGGTGAAATATATTGGTGTGGTATTTGTCTTAGTCATGATGATTTGACAAGGAAGAATAAAGACTCAAGATGCTATATGATATTACATGCAGACCCATAGTGAGCCTGATCTTAGAGAGAGTGAATTGGCTCAGAGGGAGAGCCGTAGGAGTTTCTCCTTGGTTCAGGTGGGAGAGAGACGTCTCCTAAGACCGATAGACAAGTGTCATGACTCTAGGGTGAAGTTTGTATAATTCAAAGACAAGCTTGGCATGATGTATAATGTCTCCCTCATTGAGAGGGAGTGTTGATGTTTGGAAAACATCGGGAATACATTCTCTTAGAATAATAATTAATAATATAATTATTAATTATTAAATATCATATATAATAACTAAATGATAATAATAAATAGTTATTGATTATTCAAGGGATTCATCCTTTCATGGATGGTCACCATATGTTCCCTATATATGGAACGCTCATCATTGTAATAATATATCGATCATATCTCATATGAAGAAAAACAACATGAACATCAATAGCAATAGACTCACCAAATCTCAGTTCAAAGAGATGGCATACTGTAGTATCTTTGAAGCAAAGTTCAAAGAATTGTGTAGTGGTTGACTATGTATTTCCTGTGAACAAGAGGCTAAGGCCCCTGTTCAACATTTGTGTTCAAATCATCAACCTTCGAGAGAAATGAATTGCTGGATCCTATGCTTCATTCCTAGTCAGAGAGTTATATGCCACCGATCGTTCATTGGAAATGGACATGAGATGGAAAATTTACCAGAAAGATATAATTTCAGCCGAAATTGGAACTACTGGTGAAAACATGACTGGTACTGCTCACTTGTCAATTGATGGGGATGTAAAATTTGGAGGCATGGAGGATCTCTCTGATGGATTGCAGGTGGGAATTTTTATAAATAGGGCGAGTGACAACCAAAAGATTATGCTAGGATTGGACCAAGGGCTGAACGATGTGGATAACCAGAGAATCCATATGGATCCATGACTGATTCCCACAAGCTAGTTGATAACGATTATGATATGCTGTAATGGTGATGTGCCTTTTGGAATGTGGTGTCATAATTGATTATGTACCTAGGTTGTGTGTGATATGGATGAATTGTATTTCTTTACCTTTCGATGCGATGTAGCTCCAGGTAGCTCGACCTAGTTTCGTGTGAGTCCCCTGTCAGATCCAGTACATTGTACGTGAGTCATAACTTCAACTGCAAATGGAAATATTGGAAATATGCAAATCTTCCAATCTATCTAGTTTTCTTGTGTGACCGTAATGTGTCCCATACCACTAAAAAGTTTAATGATGCTGACTATGTACCTACTCCATACCCTACTCTATGCCTAAACTACATTAATCCATTTTGGATTAATGATGGTAAGTTATATGTGACCCTTGTGGGCCATAATAAATTTTCAAACTACTACCATTGACAAGTACCTTGAGAGGTTGTCCCCGCAATATGGCTAAATTGGCTGCACCAACTTCACTAAAGACTAGGCGAAAGGGGCCCAACCAACGCATGCGTAACTTGTCGAGGTGTTGGAAATAATTTCTATCATATAAGAACACTAGAGATCTCAAATGCAAAATTTTTTGGTAGATGTTGTGATCGTTCCATGCCTTCTGTCTTTTCTTCTCAACCACTTGGATGAATTCCACCACAAGACGATCTTCATCCAATTCCATGGGTTCATCTAATCTTCACTGAAATCACTTCTCATCTGACATCAATGTATATATGGAAATGTGCAAGCTAGGAACAATAAATTAAAGTGGCATGAAAAATTCCTTATTGTTAACCAACCTAAAGGGGCTATGCTTCGTCAGTCGTTTACAGGTTTTTTGATATGCCCACAATACTACTGGAATGTGTTGATCCTAGTCGTCACGCTACACATTACAAACTTCAATTAAGGCATGTTCTAAAATATTATTGAAAGATTCAACCATACCATTATCTTGTGGATGATAGGGGGTTATCTTCTGGTGATGGATCATGAACTCTTGGGTGGGTTCCCGGATGGTCACATTCTCAAAGATGAACTGCGCAGTCGTTTCTGCAGTACAATCCTTGACCGATGCTTCTTTGGACCATCTTGTAAAATATTCCATGGCTATAATGACGTAACATGCAACTGTTTTATGAGTGGGGGGAAATATGTGTCCCACAAATTCGATGGCCCAATTTTCAAATGAATCCAATGTTCCAATAGGAAACAAAGGTAGTACATCTCCGCGATAGGGTTTTTCGATGCACTGATAGATGTCACACCGTTTACAATATTCCTTGGCATCTACAAATAGTGATGGCCATAATAACCCTACACACAAGACCTAACATTTCATGGACTTGTTGGAATTGTGACATCCTACAATTCCCTCATGTACTTCATACAATATGATGTCCTGTTCATGCTCTAAGACACACCTGCACAAAATGCGATCATCCCCTATCTTATATAACTGTCCTGCAATTAAATCATAGTCAACACTGTACATCACCAGTTGGCGATGTTGGGCCTATGTATACTCTGTTGGGGCTTGTTATGACATGAGAAATTCAACGATCTCAGTCAGTTTATCATGAATCATCTCTACTCGAAATTTTTTCACATATGGGAGTTCATCATTGAGGCTGTAAATAGATTTACTAGATTCGATCCTTGACAAATGATCTGGTCTGACATTGTGTTTTCCCGGTTTGAAAACCAACTCAAAATCAAATTCTTGGAAGAGAAACAACCAACAACATATTCTCTCCCCCAACACTATCTTGTTGACCAAATATTTGAGCGTCGAATGGTCAATAAAGAATTTGAAATGGTTTACAGGAAAATAGTTCTAAAATTTTTGCAAGGTATACACCATACCTAGGCCCTCTCACTCATAGTGACTATCTTCTCCTTGAGGGCATCCAATGCTTCCTGGATTTCAAGTGTGTCCAGAGGTATTTTGTGTCTTTTTGACAATAACTTCTCCAGTGATGAAAAAATATTTACATAACTTTGAATGAACCACTGAGAATATTTTATATGACCCAAGGTCGAATGTAGCTCCCCTGACATAAGTGGGGCCCGCCATATCCAATATGGAAAGAATTTTGTATTGATATACTAACAATCCATCCTTGCAAATGACATGCCCCAATAACATTGCAAATGATGTACACAAGATACATTTTTTCAAATTTAAGGAAATCTAGAGCTGACGAAATCTATCCAGAATCAAGCAGAGGGATTTCCTCCTAAATGTACCATCTCCCGGGGACCATGTCCATTTTATGGATGAACTAATGAACCCATTGGGTACAATGTATATTCTTGGTTGTCCAACGTTGTTTGCAGTAGCGAATATGATCATGGGGATATTCAGTGCCCTTATACCGATTGGCCAGTTCAAAGTTAGAAATGGGCCGAAATCTGACCTTTCTAAATTCAACCACACACACCTAGTCCCGTATATTTATACAGTGCATCACCCTCTAGAATGTAGGTGTTCCTCACACTGTGAAATCCATGGCCTAAACCCTTTGACCTTCTGGAACAATTTTCTCCATCTTTGCTAAGAACACATCTATTGGCCTCGTTCCATCAAACCTTAGGGCATCACATAATTAATAGCCAATCAATCACACCGCTTTTTTTATCCATGCACATCTCCGAGTAGAGACTTCATATATTTTATTTTTCCACCTCTGCATAAAATCCTCCAAATCAGTATCATAGGACTTCACACTTCTCCAAATCAACTCCCCATCCACCATGGATTGATATAATATTATTTGCGCCCAATGCTTTGATATATGTTTTCAATAATGGAGCTCTTTGCATCCTCATTCATAGGATCATTGTATCTGTCACCTTCATTTATATCCAATGGAACAATCATGCGCAAGGTGTTAGTCTCAAACAACCTCTGTCTCTTCTTCAAATTCAAAGAGACATTGTTGATGAATTCCCAATCGATACCAAGAAGGGCAGGGTAGGGGTATGAGTCATCCATGTTCTCAATCACCTCAAAATATACCTTATTCTTCACCCCTTCAATGTTGGGTTTGACCTTCTCTAGTCAGCCTATAGGATAGATTCTATATTTATTAGCTAGCCAAAGCTAAATGGGGGACCACACCAAGTTTGGTCTACCCATCAACTTCCATGATGTCTTCGACAAGATGTTCACATAAGATCCTAGATCCAACATGACTCCATCCATCTCATAGCTTCTGAGTTTAGCTATCATATTGAACTATCTTCTTGTATTCTTATGTTTACTTACCTGGCACACATCCCTCTCTGATAGTAAGGATGCTATAACTATAGATGTCCCTTCTTCCCTCATGTAGGTTGTTAACATGTGCATCAATCTTTTCGAGACATCAAGATCATTCAACAACTACAAACAACAATGAAAGAAGTTACTTAATTGATCTTCGACTTGTCCTTCATGACCCATGTCGCACAATGATTCTTCTCACATCATATGCTTCAACTCTTCACACACATGCTCCTTTATTTCCCTCTGTTTGACCCATCATAATTCTTCTTTCCTACAGGGTTCTTTCAACAATCTATGAGTTACGCATTGTATCTCCTTGCTCACACAAGATTCCTCCAAAGACTTCTGGGTGGCATGATGCAATTATTCACGAGCTCAGGCCTCTTTTGACGATCTATATGTGGCACATTGCACCTCCTCACATACCCAAGTTTTTTATAGCGACATTTGTGTCACACACTATAGCTCTTTCTGCACTCTTTGTTCCTATAGAGCCCTCTGTGCATCACACAAAAATTGATTTTTCTGTACAACATCAAAATTAAAAGGGGGTTGTGCTACCTTTCTGATATTCCTCTCCATTTTCTGGCCCAAAATTTCTTCATGTTCTAAGTGCATCCCTTTATTCTCTCTACCTTAAGTTATTAGCTACACTTCAACTTCCTCATCCTTGTTTTGATTTTTGCGCGGATCTACATTAAACATGTTGCAATGTGCCTTCTTCTCTTCCCACTTTTTCAACAAGCTGTAACAATCCTTTGAGACATGCTCGGTACTATAGCAGTACCCAAAAAGAGCATGAAGTTTGGTGAAAAATATTGATATAGGGTCTATCTCATTGCAGTTAAAACAAGTGGGTGGTCTTCCTCCACCTCCTCCATATCCGTGTCCTTGAGCATGTCCATATTCTCCCTTGGGGCCTGCTTGGTAGCCACCTCTCTTAGCACCTTTACAGTCACCCCCTTTCTTCTCTTCTTGAACTAGAAAAACATCATGGGTGTAGTCTTGCATCAAATGAAGTGACCGACAATTGTTCACATCATGCCCCATAAATTTGCAGAATTCACAGAACGAAGTATGGTGAGTTTTTTGATATTTATCTAGTGTTGCGAAACAGTGTGGTATATATCCCCACTATTTACAAATATTGCACCATTCTCTCTGAGGCCAAATCAGAAATTTATTTGGTGCACTCGTCACTAGATAATTTCCCAATGTAGGAAATTCATCCCTATAATGACGTTCCGATCGACACATAGTACACCATACCTTCTCTCCAACCACCTTCACCTTTTCTGTATCTTGCAACTACATTCTCAGATTTGCAAGCTGGGATTTCACCTACACCAATCCTGTTAATGTTTCTCCACCTCCTAGAGTAGCCTCCAGGCACATCACATTCTCAACCACCTCTACCTGAGTAGTCACCTTTTGTTGGATAAGAGGAACTCATATACAGGGAAGCATCCCTGCAATGAACCATTCTGTATGATGAATGTCTTGGATCTATAACGCCAACCTATATAAAAAGATATTGAACCGTTGGTCATACTCCCATATAGTTTCTCTCGATTGTTGCTTGATATCCTTAATCTCTGTAATGCGTTGATATTCTGAATTAGGCTTCTGGAACTCCTTAAGTAGATCTCTCTTAATTTATTATAGGGACCTCATTAATCTTGCTAGCGCAATTGCATTATAATTCATGTACCACATCAAGAATTTGTCCTTAAAATTGGACTCTAGATGTGCAATATTTTATGCTTCATCTGTGATCCTCTTCATAGACCATATAAATTCACACGTAAACAAATGGTGCTCTTCATAATCCTTACCTGTCCCATGGAACATAGGTATCCTGAGAGTTGCATCCTAGTTTCCCATTCTCAATCTAGAACGGTGTCCTTCTAATTGATTACTTAGTGTTGGAGATCTCAGTAATGATAATATTCCTTGCGAAGTATTGTTGACTTCGTCCTCTTATTCACTCGTATATTCTTTCCTTTATTCTCCTACTCCTTCTTCTACTCCTATCGCAACATTGTATGTTGTTCCTTCTTCTTAGTTACAAATGCACAAGGGGGGTGGTTCAAAGTGGGGGTACCTCCATCTTCTCCCATCATTTCTTGCGAGGGAAACCAAAGAGTTTCCTACCAACATTTGCACAATACTATCTACTATCAATAACTCCTCTACTCCTCCTTGCAGAATACCTTCATCATCCTCTCCTACTTCTGATCCTTTTCTCTATGACTAATCTTCCTCTAAATTTGTAGCATATCACAATAGCCAAGGGGGCCAGACTTAATATTCTCTGCAACTACTACCACTACTTCTGTTATCTTCACCGGATACCTTTCTTCTAACTCCACGCCTCTTCATTGGCCTAGCTTCATCTATGCTCCTCTTTTATATGACACTATCTCCCACACTTCCTCCGAGTGTAGTCTCCTTCCTCTTCATTTTGGGCCTAATCCCTCGTCTCATACCCCTTGCTACCTTCTTTCCACTCCTTTATTCTAATTTCCTCCTTATCTCAACTCTTCTTGTGTATCGTTTGACTCTTTCTCTCCTTTTCTCCTTTGGGTCCATTATTTACCTCACCTCATATTAACATATTATGGATCCTATCCATGGATCCATCTCCTCTCTCTCTCTCTCTCTCTCTCTCTCTCTCTCTCTCTC